>PKML01018090.1:16692-92417 GCA_002933935.1 Eutrema yunnanense | reverse complement strand
AGAGAGAGAGAGAGAGAGAGAGAGAGAGAGAGAGAGAGAGAGAGAGAGAGAGAGAGAAGACCTTACCAGTTAGAAAAAGCTATGGAATAAGCGAAGATGAGACACAATGAGAGGAAGCGATGATATTGAGAGAAAGAGAGAAACATGTCTTTAGATTTTGTCCCCAAATCGATTTGTTTATTTCATTAAGTCGGGTTAGGGAGTCGCGTTAGGGGTTAAATGGGTCGGATTATCTTAATCGTGATTTTTTAAAACGCGATTTCCAGTTTATTAAATTCAATCATAATTTCTAGTCGCTATGTTGTAATTATAAGAGGATGCAAAGTTCGTGATGTTTAGTAAATAATAAATTTATTTGAGGTGTATAGAAAAGAGGCAAAAAAAGTTATGATGTATATCGAAGAAGCTATATACTACATGTAGTATACCAGAGTCAGCCCCTTACCGCACTAATTATAGCGCTGAGTATTTTTTTTAAAAAGAAATTGTTTTGAAATTTAAGAAAAATTGCATTTATTTAAATTTTATAATATGTTTAACTCATGATTATAGATAGTAGAGATGTCAGACGGGCCAGCCAGCGTCCAAATAGCCCGACCCGATGCGGTTTTAATTTTTTTCGGGCCTCGCAGGCTGGCCCGTCGCGGACCACGGTCCCAAAGTGATGTGTCCAAGCCCGACCCGCCTATATTCTACGAGCTGACCCGCGGGTTCATTGTTTTTTTTTCACCTCGGGGTTCTTTGTCTTTATGGGTACAATTTTTGTTCTGTTTGAGTTTTAATAAGAAGAAATATTTGTTACGTTTGAGTTTTAATAAGAAGAAACAAAAAGTAGAACAATTGCTTAGTGAAATTTAAACAAAATAACAATCCAAGAAGCAACATTTCAACAATCCGAGAAGCAAGACAATAAAAATTCCGAGAAAGAAACATAGTTCTTCAACTTTCATCTTCGTCCTCATCTTTATCTTCATCTTCGACAATGGATTGGAAAGATGGTAGTGTCTCATCTTCTTCATCAGAGTTTTTTTCTTCCTCTACATATGTGAGTAACATAAGTTAGTAAACTTAATAAGTTATGATCAAATAAGTGTAAAAGTTATTAAAAGGATTTGTTTACTCTTTTCATATGCTTCAAATCTCCGTAGCCAATTGCGACTGTATATCAAAGTTTGCACGTTTTTGGGAAGAGGCCGTCTTCTGTACTTGTTCAAAATGCGAGCTCCAATGCTAAAAGAGGATTCAAAAGCTACTGTCGTGATAGGTATACTAAGCAGATCGCAAGCCATTGAAGATAGCTCACCATATCTTTTTCCATTATCTCTCCAATAATGCATAATATATAAATTGATCATGTCTAAGGGTGGTTCTTCAATATACGTTTTCAGAGAAAACTTCCCACTAACAACAACATTTGACTTGCGAAACGCAAGAAAATCCTGAAAGCAAAAAAAAAGAAGAAAAACCACCATAACGTCTTCATCAAAGCATCAAGGAGACAAAAACATTAAGACCAATAAACTTCACGTCGACAATATGATTCTAAATTGATCTCAAAAGAGGATAATTATATGAACCACACTCTATATACTTCACGTCGTTATATGATCTCAATTCTCACGTCGACAAAAAGTGATCTCACTTCAATATACTTCACGTCAATATACCTCAATATAATTATATGATCTCATGTTGACAAAAAGTGATTCACGTGACAATAGACTTCATAACCATAACCATATTGACAAAAAATGATTCACGTCAACATAGTTTTATTTTTAAAATTTGGACAGAAAAACATCTAACTCAATTCAGATCATAAGACACATAAATAACATAAGAAAGGTACTTACATCGTAATTCATAAAACTCTCTTTTTGTTCTCCATCATTTGAATTAGGTTGATCTGTTTCTCGTGACTCTGTAGATGGTGATGTGGACTTCGGCTTTGTTTCATATGATTCAAAAAGCAAACGTAGTTTACTACGCAAGTTTTCCATCTTTGCTTGACAAGATCTCATATCAAGCTTTCCAAAACAATATTCTGCAAGTGAAAGCTTCAACCGTGGATCAAAGACAGTAGCCATTGCAAAAATATCACTAACTTCTTCCCAATACTTATCAAATTTCTCATTCATCGGTACGATCATTTGTTTGACAATTAAATATGTGCTTGATTCATTCACTTTCAGCCAGTTTTGAATTTTCCATACCTGCATGAAGTACAAGTTCGAAGTTGGATATGTCGAACCTGACAAAAAGCGAGTGATCTCGTCAAATGGCTCAAAAAAATCAGAAATCTCCTTTGCTCGAACCCATTCTTGATCTGTAGGAAAGAACTTGTAGTTTTTCCCATCAATCCTTTGAAGGTTAGAAAAAACAGTTCGGTACTCGATAGCCCTATCAAGCATTTTGTCAGTTGAATTTCATAACAAGACACCTCATGCCAAAAGGGACAACTGAAGATATCCAAGGAAAGATAATGGCTATTGTGATTCCTATGAGTGTTATGCACCCTAATTTTCACACCAATTCAAGATTCTACTCTTATACATAGCAACACTGAACCTTAAACATACCAAACCTAACTGTCGTAATTAAAGAATTTGCATTGAAGTGATTCGGTTAAAAAACAACAGATGATAAAGTTGCTAGTAGACAAACCAAATCTGGCTTAAACATTGCTTCACAGGCCCCATACAGTGATTCTGAAGCAGTTCCAGATACATCAAAATCTTTAGCCAACTTCCTGCATTTACAATAGAACCATGTATTATAACATGTCCTTCAATTACTGGTTATATCAAGCAACAAGAGAAAATGCAAGTGTAATGGAGAACTCATTTTCGAAACAGCAAACACAAGAGACACGTATAAACAACATGAGGAAAAGGAAAGGGAATCATGAGCATAACCGACTCATATGACTATGCATCATTAGACAAAAGTCCAACAAAATCTCCAACCATAAGGAAAATAAATTACATCCACGAAACAGCCAGCGATCACTGGTTGGCATAAGTAAGGTGACTTTTTGCAGTTGCATCACTATTCTCACTCGATGTTTGCCTATTCCCAGGCATCTCAAAGTCCAGGCAGCGTCTTCTTATACCGCGGTGCAAGAATGATGAAACAGCCTATCTCACACAAAAAGAAGACAATTCTTTCAGAGACATTGATCATTTATAAGACAAGGGATGTAACTCATAAACCTCGTATTTGTAACGAATATTCCAGAATTTAGCAGCAAGGATTCAACTAAAATATTCCAGAATTTGCAAAAACAATTGATGCAAACTATCGTTTCCAAAGCAAACACAAAATCAAGAAACCTCAGTGACAATCACAACCTAGTAAAACACTAAAACCTCTCAAATTACGGAACAATATCGGAGGTAACAACTAACAACACAAGAAACCTCATTTCGTGAAATCATAAGAAGAAGGAAAACAAGATCAAATCGGAAGAGTTATCAAGCCCGCTAGGAAAACAAGACCCGACTTCCGCACGGGTCAAGCCCGCTAGGCCTGCTTGTTTTTGGACATAATTTTTGGAGCCCAGGCCCGCTCCGCTGCCGGTTCTACTTGGGCCGAGCCCGCGGGTCAAAGCCCAAATTGATATCTCTAATAGATAGAGTTATCAAACAGAATAATTTGTCTATGTACGTAACCCGTTTTGCAGTGGACTAAAATATTATTCGGGCTAACCCGTAAAACCTATAATCTTAAAAACATAACTCTAATATGCACCGTTTATTGACTCTAGTTTTGTGATTAGTTCACGAACTCTTTAAAAAAACCAATTTTCTTGTGTCTAACTTTTTTATAAATTTAGTAAAATATGTTTCAACTTTTATTTTGATATATATATATATATCCATGTATATTCAAAGAAAAAAATCTCTTGGATCATACTCTGTTTGATATCTGTATATTTTGTATTCAACAGGTTACAAAAATTCTTCATTTGTTTTGGTCCAAGATTGTGTTTTTACCTAAAATCTCTTTGAGTTAACCTGATTGTAAGAAGGAACTTATGTTGAATCTACATGAAGCTTCCTCGACAACAGATCCTCCTGAGGAATGTCCTGAACATTTCGACCCCTAAAATGTTTGAAAAACTTTACATTGTAAATATATTATTCTTTCACTTGTGAATCAGTAAAAAACAGTGTTCTTTGTTCGATGTGATTCTTTTGAGTCAATGAAAGCTACTAGTCTATACATCTGTTTGATATATTAAACTTCAAATAAGGTATATGCATAGTGCTCCCTTTCATGTTTTGTAATTGTTTGCTTATAAATCACAAAGAACTTTGGTAATGAGATAAAATCAAAATTTGGAATGATAAAATTGTGATAAATCCCGCTGATTAATTACAAGCAAAAAAAAATGATAAAACTGTCGCACACAACAAAAAAACAAAAAAAATGTTACAAAGACAAGAGAGTGTCGATGTGATTGGGGACAGTATAGAGCCATGACAGACGTTTCTCTCCAAGATTTCCAAGTCCATTACTGAACCGAAACGCGTCATCCGCGATTCCTTTGAACTCGACTCTTCTCAAGCTGTTTCTCACCGGATCAAAATATAATATAAAAAACGATCTAAGAAACGTGAGTGGAACACAAATCAACTCACCAGCATCAGTGATACCATCAACTCTGTAAATTTTATTAATACTCCGAGCAAAAGGTGTAAGAAAGTGTTTACGCGACCACTTATGTTTCTCTGCATCCTCCAAAATCCACAATGTAATACCATCGTTGGCCATGTCATTAAGACAAGCTAACTTTCCCTCATAAGGTATTAACATGAATATACCCATATCCGATGGTAAGTTTATCATACCAAACTTTTCAGTTCTGACATCAAAACTCATTATTATTCCAATGCCACCAACATCCGAATCATCATCAACTAATGCTACATAATATATAACACCGTTGATGCATTGCCAACCACTGTTACCTTTTGCTGGACAATGCTTTTGGTTGATTTTGATCGTTCTCCATGATTCTTGAGCTGATCCCAATGTTAAAACCCGACACGCATCAGAAGTTTTAGCACGCGGCATGCACATTACTTTGTGTTTACCCTCGATTGGATCGTATCCTAAATAGACATTTATAATCTTCCACGTCTTGCTGGGTTTGGGTAGGGTTACAAATTGTTTCATGCTAGGGTTCCAAATTATGGGTCTTGTACATGTTTGAAAGCAGATCAAGCCGTGGACAGATTCCGTGAGGTTGAAGCAACAGTCTTTTGGGTATTTCATATGATAACTATCCACTTGCTGATGAGACGATGATGATTGAAGCTCGTTCGGATTCTGATTGTTCTGCTGAAACGAGAAAACAAACAATTTGTCCTTTTTTCTGAAGAACATTAGAAGACTTGGCCGTGCTAAGGAGCGAGTTTCGAACGAGTTGGTGAAGTATGGATCGGTGGTGATTGATGACCAGAGCTTCGAAACGCAACGACTTCTCACAATAGATTTCGGAGGTAGCCTTAAGAGTATATCTGAGGCTAGATCGAGGGGAAACGACGATGTTGAGTTTGACATCGATGAAGATTTTTCTCTGCTTCTTTTTCTTGGTGGTTTATCTTTGGTCAAAACCCTAACTAATTAATAATGAAAGTAAAAAATACATGTTGTGGAAGAATTATGGTTGAGTTTCATAAAAATAAAGAGTAAAGTTACAAAATATATTCACTTATATAGAAAAGTAACTAAGTTTTTTTTTTTTTTTTTTTTTCTGCAAAGTAACTAAATTTTCTAAACAAGATAAATAAAAATAGAATTAATACATTTATAGATAAGAGTATTTGCAACAAATGTTATTAAATAAAAGCAAAATTAAGTCTTATTTTTGACCACTATTGTTCACATTAAAAAAGACTTTCTCACCCTTATTTCTTCCAACTAATTACTTTTATTTTTTTCTCTCTCCTCCATTGTTCCACGGCGGTGAAGAAGAAGCCGATGACGGCGGCGGCGGCGGCGGCGGCGGAAAAGGCTCCGACGGGGGAGACGCCGGTGAAAAGAAGAAGAAGAAGAACGGAGAAAAAGAAGAAGAAAGAAAAGAAGCCGACGCCGGCGACGGAGGCAAGGATGGCGACGGAGGCGACACCGGTGACGCCGGTGATATGAACAGTGTCGCCGGATTATCATATGATAACTGAATTAACACAATAATCTATGATATGATAACTGGTTTAACATGACAATTTCATAAAAATGAACATGATAACTGGGGTTAACATGACAATGTTAACGATGATAACTGGGGTAACATGACAATGTTAACGATGATAACTGAGTTAACAATGATAACTGGGTTAACATGATAATGTTAACAATATTAACAATGATAACTGGATTAACATGACAATGTTAACGATGATAACATTATGTTTTCTAGGTATGAATAGTGGTCGTTAAATGAACAATGCGGCCGTCAAATGAACAGTGTCGTCGGATGGTATTTTTGTAATTGTTAAAAAAGTAAAAGATATTTTGGATTTTCTCTTTCTCCTCATCTAATTTTCAAATTAACTTCTAATTTTTTGGTCAACATTTAATATTCACCTAAATAACCCTATAGATAAAGGTAAACTCTTAAATTAAGATATTAACAAATCTCTACGATCTTTCTATAACTGATTTTTGACTTCGATTTGGTTTTGGTCAATCCTAACTTGTTTCCTCTGTGTTACAGGATTTCACGTTCTTCTGTCCTTCCACCTTTTCTTTATCCTTTTTTTTATATTAATAATTTAATCTACTAGATTAGGACGGTTATAGTTTACGAAGTTTAAGATCTCAAACTTTATATTATAAAATTAAATAATACTAAAAATAATTATTAGAAATATAAAATTAGATATTTCAGAGGAATCTAATATATAATAGTGGAAGAGAACTTTTTAGGGATTGAAAATAACATAATTTGAAAGTAAAAAAAAAATTAAGATGTGTTCAACTATTAATTCATATATAAAAGCTATTTAATAAGACTAGGTGGTTCCCCGCGTGAGTTCGTTAAAAATTATTTAGTTAAGCTATCTAAACATTCAATCGAAAAATATAATTATAAAAAATCCACATAATCGCACACAGATTAAATACGAATAATACAAACAATAACCAAAAATCATCTATAACAAAAAGTATTATTCTTGATACGGTGATGGTTATTGATGACGGATTATTCGCGACAAAAAAAAATCAAATAAAAAACATGTCATATATCATCCATTGTATTAAACCACGAAAACGTCATAATAAATTTAACAAAGCAAACAAAATACGAATCAAACAATTAACCAAAACATACGACGATGTATTCGGAAAATCAAAAACATAACTAACAGAGTCCATACAGATTTAAACATAATTATAATAATGTCAAACATATGTAGTAAAACATAGGGTAATATAATTGATGCATAATGGTCAAACATAATTCATTTTAACTATTAATCAATAACCGAGTCACGGTCCGTCTTCAACAAAAACCTGTAAAAAGGAACAGAACTGCGAATAAATTCTTGGGAGAAATGCGAATAAGTTCTTGATGTATAATAAAAAACGAAAATACTAAAAAAAAATCTACTCCTTTTGGAAATCAACAACTTCTTTCATTTGAGGATCTAACATAAATTGGAAACAGCCAGGGAATGATCTAACCAAAAGTCTTGCATTTCCATTGATATCTAAATATAAAAAATCAATATACATAAGTAAAGTATATTGGTTCCAAAAAATTAAATCTACAAACAGTAAAACCCACATAATGTGCCAAATATACCTTCATCTTCCTCAAACGGCCAAAACCTTAACACACATACTATACCATATGTTCGAATAACACTCCACTGATCGTTAAAATCTTTGGCAATATCCCCATTTGCAAGACATAATACCATATGATCTCTACATGCACAATTCATCAAATAAATTTGATAAGTTTATGTATACAATACACCAACCTCGACGTAGCACAAAACCTAATAGTTTGAATTGTATACTTACTCATCGTCCATTAGATGAAAATATATCATGTACATCCTTTCGATTCCATTACTCGCCACCTCGACTTGTAAATCTCCAACGCCAGAAATAGCCCCAATTAGATCTAAGAGAAGCATTTAATAAATTGTTGAACTGAAAAACAATTAATCTGGATATTAGCAAATTCACAATTCATTTATAACATAAATGATCTAACCTGTTACGACATAATGATCAATATTATGGTCAAAAATATCTTCGAATTTTGGTGCGTCGAGAAATAAGCAATATGTTTTTGCATCAATATCTCGTACAATGGTTGAATTTTTAAACATAATTTTATACTTGTTTCGGGCGAGTCGTGGATTTTCAACATAAGGGAGTACTTTGAAGCCAAAGAACAACTTCCACTCATCTTGCTTGAGTTTATCCTCATAAATATGAACATGCAAAGGCATAATCGTAGCAAATATTTTTAAACATTGTGAAATATCATGATATACATTTAACCTCTTACAGAATATCCATTTACACACGAACAAAATTGAAAAGATGAATCGTGAATGTTCACAAACAAATTATAATTATATAAAATTAACTTATACCGTAAATCTAACACTAAATAGAAAGATCTTATATAATCGAATGCTTGTACCAAGGTTAGCACAAACGAAAATAACAATAACAAAGACAATAGTACCTTCTCATCCATTACAATCATCTCGATACTTGGCCCATCATCTGTTTGTTTGTTCCATAAACTCAAGATCTTGACATCGATTGCCCAAACCTCTCCAACATGATGGAGATCTTCCAAACCGTCTCTTTGAAGCCTGTTAACCATATCTGTCATTGTTTTGATTGTAAGAACCAATTCTTTTTTTTTCTTTTTTTCGTAAGAACGAATTTTGATTGTAGACTTGATTATAAAAACTTTTATAGAATTTTGTAAGAAGGATATATTGTGAAATAAAACTCTTTTAAAATTCCAATGACTCATTGGAAAAAGGAATGGTAGATATCCGTCTTTCAAATTTAAGAGTGTAAACAGTAACGTTTTTACATAAATATAAATGTTTATTATTGTTCTATGGCACGATGACCCACTACTTTTGGTTCGGTTCTATTTGAAAAAATTAAAATAAAAGTAAGATAGTACTGTTCCATCACTCTAAATTTTTATTTTTCTATAATCCAAAATTCAAAGATATAGTTTTTCAATTTTTTTTATTTAGTAGGATTAGATATTTAAAAGAAACAGAATAATAATGAACACAATACACATATTATATAAGGAATTCGATACATAAATAATAATAGAACCCAATATTCATGTTCAAACAAAAAACATAGATAATTAAACAATAATTAAAGTAGTTTGGTTCAAATAAAAACCGTCATTAAAAGAGATAAGAAAACCATGAGTACAAGGGATCGCCAGTGGCCGTTAATCAGTTCCGAAGACGGTATCGCCTACACACATAAAGATTCAATACATTAATCATGTAAAACTAAACAAAAAGACAAATTCAATTTATGTTAGTTTTAAAAAACAATACTTACGTAGCCTTAAACTCATCGACCTCTTTATCGATAGGATCAAATAGAAAATCAGAGCGTAGAGGATGAGAGCGCAAGACAATTGAATCCCTGTCAACACCTAATAAAAATAACAAAATTAGAGTCTAAACATATAACACGACATGCAATCTTAACTAAAACTCTACCTTGGCCATTGGTCATCTTCCAAAACTTCAACACACAAACGACATATTCACTTGTGTTTCGTTGATACACATCATAGAAAGTCTTCGCCAAGGCACCACATGCAATACACGGCAGGGGACATTCTCTCCTAACACACACCGATCAGACCAACAAATTAAATCCACAAAATTGTAAGACCAATAAACCATATCCACAAAATATTCTAATTTAGAAAATAAATATAGAGATATAGAAACGATGAATTATACCCCGCATCCGTAAGCTCGAAACGAACATAGGACATATTCTCTTCGTAAGCATCATTGCTGGCATCATAGAGTTCACCCATCTTCAATACAGTTCCCATAACATCTAATATAAACAGGGTAAAATACTAATGTTAATATTCCACATAATGAATCATATAAAAAAATAAAAAAAGTAAAATACCATCAAAAAGAAGAAGGGAACAATAAAGAAAATTTTAATATCACCGATTAGATATTCGAAGTCGAGCGCTCGGGTCACAATATCACAAAACCGAAAGCAATGGAGAAACAAACTGTATGACCTTGGCCGGATAGGTGTAACAGTGGTAAAAGAGAGGAACTGAAGACGATGCTTGTTGATTGTAGTGAGAACCGAGCCAGAGGCATCCTTAACAATAAACCCACAAATTTTAAACCATGATCCTTGTTTTAGAGAACCCCCATGCATAGGAAATTCGTTGGGCATAATGGTTGCCGTTATACGGTTGCACTAAAACAAAATTCAATAAGAAATATAAAAATCGATCAACAATTTGTCGATAGAAAATATTACAAACATACTTAAGTAAATTTAATTCCGACCGAACACGTACGTTTTCATCGGAGAGAACCATCTCAATAGTATCACCAAAGAACGTTACATGTTTCCAAAGCCTGACCACCTTAACGCAAATCTGCCAACCGGTTTTGTAAGTTTCCAGGCATGAAACTTCAACGACGTCCGACATGGTAGAATTCGATTCGTTTTTGCGCCTAAAGAAAAAAAAGAGAAGAACTAAAACGATAAGATTAGATAGAATATATACACATAAATAATATTCTCGCCAGTTTTAATTATGTTGAACAACTGCGAGAAGTCACAATTAATATTTATCATTAAATGCTATTTATTATCAAATTTAAAACCAAAGCCACGAACTGACAGTAAACCACTTCCCAAACAATTCAGGCAATATTCTCCGATTTATTCGTATCATGCGGACAGAGGGAATAAAATCTTATTAAACATGGTTTGCCAAAATTATACGTAAGGCCAAGAAACCAATGTACCAAATCCAAAACAATATACATCATATTTATTTTAATCTATTATTTAAACTCTGTCGACAATGGATAAAGTTATGAAATATTTTATCTGAAATTTAATTTGGAATATATCATTTTATCGAATGTTATTTTATTTACAGAATAACAATCATTAATTATTTTTTAATTTGTGGATATATACATGCGACAAATACATTATTGCAATTTCGGGTGGTTATCGAAATAAGAATAAATGAAAAGAGGTATGTTGGTTTATATCAAATCTTAACTACATAGGTATCGGTGAAACATGTCAGTAGGAAGTGTTGACTTCTCAAATACAAAAACAGAATCACGGTTACGCCAAACTTAAAAACATACAAATAAATATTTATAAATCAAGATACCTAACCAACGAAAATTACCGAGTAACAAAAAAAGGATAACCAATTCAAAACACAATAAGTTTAGACAAACATAAAAATTTAGGATAGTTCGATGATAGTCTTAAAAGTCATAACAAAATAATGTTAGCATAAATAAAAGATAAGACATATATAATATCAATATCCGATAACATTAAGGCAGTATTGAATATTACAAATTCCATTACTGATCGTTCTTCTTATGCGAGGAACTCGCCTCATCGACCATCCGATTCCCATCACTGACTATGGAATTACTGTTTTCGTTTTTCACAAACCTAAAAAACAAAAACAATGGTCAATTTTATATACACATAAACGTGTGTTTATTTATAAGATATATATATATCACCTTTGCATAAAGTTATGAGCTTGGGGAATCTGAGGATGAAACTTAAATATGGAAATTCCTCCCTTCCTCTTAACATAGATGCATGCTACAAAGTATTCAAATAATATATCCAACTAAAAACAAATATTGGTAGATGTAAATTACTCCAATCAAAATTAATATGTTACATTTTTCGTTTACAACACGCCAATCCGTTAAAAACAAAGGATAGGTACTTGATTAGCTTTCCAAAATTCGTTATTGAAATCAAGGACCAATTTGCCAAATGCAGAACATCTAAGCTCTAGACCTCTTTTAACATAATACAAAGCCGTAATTAAACGCTACCAATTTGTATGTTTCAACCTCTAACACCCACAAATCAACTATATGGAATACCAACCTCTGATTTTTCATAACGAAATTGATAGAGATTGTCTTGTTTTTCTCTTGTTTGACTGTAGGAATCATCATTCACCGTCTGGAGCTCCTCAACAACAATAACCATACCCATTAAGTTTGATAAAGAGAAATCCCAAACATAATTCATATCATTATACCAGAAATTCTCATATAAATAGTTAAATAAATAATATTATAATATATATATATATATGAGTACCAATAGGAAGACCATGATCTGTTTTCCCACTAAAAACTTTTGTAAAAGTCGACAACACCGTCTCACTATCAACCGGTCTTGGATCAGTATAACCGATGCGAGTGTTTTCACATAACTTGATAGTCCAACCAAGTAATGAATTGGGTTCTTCTAACGGATCCTCACATACAACGAAATCTGTAATACTTTTCCATTCACCTTCTTCAATTCTTCTGCCAAATTTTTTCATTAAATCTGGGTGATTGACCGAGGCCTGTATCGTGTCACCCTGAAGAATAAAAGCAAAGTAGTTGTATATCCAAGTCCTTTATTAAATAAAAATCTATAACAATAAACATAAGATCAATAAACGAACCTTCTCGTCCATGAGCAAAAACTGCAAAGAATCGGTATTTACTTTTATTGTGTTCCTCCCATTTCTTTAACACTTTCACTCTAATACTCCAATTAGTTATCCTTTTGTTCAAATCCATAATCATGTCGTACGCAACCATCGAAGCTTGTAGATGTTTTTGAATAAAATCAGGGTAAAAACAACAATTTTCTCGAGCTCAAGATGATTTTCGTTTATATAAAAAGAAACTATTTCCTCTATAATACCACCGAATTTATAACAAAGAGACACTGGTATCTGCAATAACTGCCCGAATACGAAAAGCAAGACCAGTCCAGATGCTCAATGCATTGATAAATAAACAATTGCAGCTTTTCAGCTAACTTTTTAAGAAGGAAATGATATTTACCATGACAAAAGTAACTTATAACAGTTTGAAATGACAAAACAATAAAAATATAATATATTTAATCTAAATATAATATTTATTAAGATTCGATTAGATAATAAAATATGATATATAACGCCCAAAAATATGAACATCGCTAATTGAGCCAAAACATGTTACTGAGCATCAATGTGTAAAATCTTCTAAACGATGAAACAAAGCCCACATACGTTTATAGATATTCTGCTAACTGTGATCATGTTCGAACCAAAATCAGGCCCATTTTGTTCTGTTACAGGATGCAGTTTTATGACGAAATTCACCAGTGAATCAAAACAGGGACTGCTTAAGCCATACTATTTTTTCATCTATGTAATAGTTACTAAACTGATATTGGTGGTTTATCATCTCTTTTTCATTTTTTTCTTTCGTTCTTATCAGATAAATGAGATTAGTGTTCTCTTGTCCCTAAAAAATGAAGTGAAATGATAATTATGTTAGATAAACGAATCCAAACCAATAAAAAAACTTGTTAACAAAAAAAAAACAATGTGCTGCAATGAGATACGAAAGACAAAAACAAATAAAATGTTACTGTGTAAAACATCAAAAAGTCTAAATATTTCCGAAAACTTCATTGTTCACAACATTCAGTGTTTTCCTCTGTGACTTGATCGCAAAAAAGGAATTAACATCTTCCGGGATATTATTTTAAAAAGACAAATCGAACAAAACCTTGTTGTGACAAATCATAAAAGACAATAAATAAACAAAAATATCTGTAATAAAACATGCATCATGGACTAAAATTCCCGGAATGAAGAATTGAGTCACGCATATGATGAACTTCAGGAATTGAAGGATTCAATAATATTCGTGTAAAATCGTACACTGTCATAACTGCCCAATAACTCCCAAAGTGTGCGATCCTAGCAAATCTAATAACACAAATATTGATTTCATGTCCACTCTGAGACAAAGAATTCTTCAACCTCAATGCATAATCCTTACGCATGAGGACTTGTAAACTTACGTCGCTAAAAAAGAAAAAAAAATCAGAACAACACGAAAATAACAGCGTCAATAAATAACAATTAAAGCAAGGAACATACTGCGCGTTCCGAAGCTCCACATAGACATTCCCCTAATAGTTATGATGATCAAACGTACGATTTAGAGAAGTAAATGTCCAAATCTGCGAAACATACCCAATTAAATCTAACAAAAACACATTAGGTTTTCTTAAAAATCTAAGGTTAGGATGTTACAACATATTTCCTAAATAAAAACAAATGATAGACGAACCCACCTATACAAAAGTGAATATCTCGGAGTCCATAGTGTATATCCTCAAATCCAGAAAAAGCGAAATCATTATCTTCAATGTTAGCAACTTTGACAAACAAAGTTTGGATATTCCATATGAGTCGATAATCATGCAAAGTTAATCTCAAATCGCCGCTCTCAGCCACAAGACCAAATCGAGAAACGAAAATAGAGTCTCCCTTAGATATTTCAGATGAAAAGTGATGCACATAGTCAGTTGATATTGATGCTTGTATCCTATCTCCCTACAGAAAAGGAAGAAAACAGTTTATTAAAAAAACAAAAATATATATAGATAAAAGAGTAAAGCAAGAAATATATAAACAACCATTGTATCAACCAAAATTAATTCCAAAGGTCCATCACATCCAGTGAAAACGCAATGCTCAATAATTTGAAGTACTTTAACTCGAATACGTGAGAAAGAACCTGGAGGCTTCAAATCATGAACATATGTAAAATCTAGCTTATCGAGATTCATTACACCATAATATTCCAAAGCCATATATAATCAATGGAAAACCTTATCAAGAGAGACATTCCCAGTCGCGTGGTATTATATAGATTTTATAATTCTTTTTGAAATCAAAGAAATTTTCCTTTTCAAATCAAACACATTTTATTTATTAAAATATATAGTTATATTAGGGATATTCACGAATCTAAACTGTAGAAATTATCAATATATTTTCCATGCAAAGATATTCACGAAAAGGCATTTATCCATAAACATCATACCCTTTTTTGTCATATTTAAATAACTTATCATGAAGAAAAATTTAGTATATTTTTTCATACGCTCAAAGATACCACAAAGACGAAATCCCTAATGAATCAGGAAATATTTAAATCTTACTAACAAACAAAATTGTAACGATTACAATGCCGACCGAAGGAAGAATCAAAATCCTCAAATTATTATTTCTCTTGTCCTTAAAATTTATGTTTATTAGTAGAATGATACCAACGTTAGATAAACGAATTCAAACCAATAAAATTTAAAAATAAAAACAAAACCAATGTGTTGCAATGATATATGAAAGACAAAAACAAATAAAATGTTATGGTGTAAAACACGGAAAATTCTATATATTTCCGAAAACCTCCTTGTACCCTACATTTAGTGTTTTTCTTTGTGGCTTATTATCTTTGTCCGTGATCAAAATCTTCAGCCCCGCTCTGGATGTAACCCTTGAAACAGCAACATACAACTGGCTATGAGTAAAAACTGGTTTTGGTAGATACAAACCAACCTTTGCAAGTGTCTGTCCCTGGCTCTTGTTAATCGTCATAGCAAAAGCTAAAGTGATTGGAAACTGTTTGCGTCTCATCTTGAAAGGAAACTTCATCTCTGCAGGAGAGAGAAATATCCTAGGAATAAGAACTTTTTGGCCAACTTTATCACCAGTTATTACCTTAGCTTCGATAACATAATTAGCCATCTGAGTAATAAGTAGCCTTGTCCCATTACAAAGACCATTCTTGGGATCGATATTCCTTAACAACATGATAGGGGTACCAATATTCAAATGCAAATTGTGATTAGGTAATCCAGCTACCTTAACACTATTAAGAAACTCATTGGTATAGATCATATTACCATAACCAGGATTATTGGTTGACTCAACGCGCTCAGACGGTACTTCAGATGCATCTTTAACATCGAGTACTCGATCAGATGAATCAATGCTATCACAAATTAGATAGCTCATCGACTCACCTAACACGTGCATAACAATAATTACCATTTTGAACATCGAACCAAAACAACGATAACCATTATTCAGATGAAGTATAACACTAATAATTTCAAACGTACCCGGCAACTGAGAAAGCATGTAGTCGTTTATTATTTCTACATCGTCGTTCCTTGGGCTCAATATCGCCCTCTCTTGAAATAATTTAGGATCAGTTTCTTTGAAAAAAGAACGCCCATAAATTTCAGCAACGATTGCTTTGATAGGTTCTTCGCAGTCCGTGACAAACAAATCTTCGGGAATGTCAATCTCAGATTCTCCGGTATCATTCCCATTTATCGTTCCATCACCAATATCCAATATCCATTTGGAAAAAACTGCGAGTTCAAGCATCTCACGACTATTATCTCCAGCAATAAGCCGCATGTTCTGTGTAAGTCACAACACTTTGACACTATACCAAAGAGGCGACGAATTTAAAGTAGCCATTAAGATCTCCGTCTTGCCAGCATTAGGGATCACCGGCAAGATCTGTCTGTAGTCTCCTCCAAAGACTATAACTTTACCACCGAAAGGTTCACTACATTTTAATATGTCACGCATCGTTCTATCCAGCGTCTCAAAACAATCTTTGCTCATCATCAGTGCCTCGTCCCATATAATGAGTTTAGTGTCTCGAATTAAATCCGCAAGATTTGATTCAGATTTGATATTGCATGTCGTAAATTTATTCACCACAATAGGGATCGCAAACCTCGAATGGGCAGTCCGACCTCCTTGCAATATCAAAGCAGCAATTCCACTCGATGCAACATTAAGAACGATCTGACATTTCGATCGTAGAGCAGCTCCCAATAAACTCCACAAATAAGTTTTCCCAGTACCTCCAGAACCATAAACAAAAAACAAACCTCCGACATCAGCATTTACAGCGTGTAATATCTCATCGTACACACGCCTTTGCTCATCCGTTATGGTGACCATCATCTCATCATGCCTAATACGCAATGATTCGCGGTCATAACTTTTTTGATCCCGGATAAGAGGATTACCACATGTATCCATAGTGAGATCTTCTGGAAAAGGCATAGGAGAGAAATCTTTCAAAGATCTCCCACCGGTACGTAAAAGTAGCTTTAGCTCAGAAAGAGCAAAATCTTTAACCTGATCTAGAGATAGTCTCAGACCTACGCAAATTTAGATAAAAGAATCAATATCACAAACAATACAAATCCTAATATACGAAAGCCAGGAAAATATATGTCTTACTCCGATTTTCGGTGATCTTCATCTGATTGTATAACACGTTATCAAATAGAATCTCCCAGGTAGCATCCCAAACTCTAGAAGGAATCGCTATGCTATTCGTAGTCAGCATGATCACAAATAACCTACGAATGTATCTCGCGGGAAGCCACAAACCCGATTCTTTGATAGCGTCAATGTATTCTTTATCATCATCTAATAAGCCATATGCATAGCAAGCTTCTTTGAAGGAAGAATATAGATGGTCTTTAACCGTTTTTATATCCTCAAAGCTCATTGGACCTTTTACTATATTGAGGAGAAGCCTCAAATAATAAGCCTCACCTACAGACATGGGTATGTATGTGATCCTGCCAATAATGATCCCTCTAGACCTTGGTTTCCATGTTCTTTTTGGACCATCCCAAACAAATTTCGAAGGAATATCAGCATAAGTTAAAAGCCTAGCATCCGCATACATCCTATTACAATCCATCCAGGCAATGAACTTGGACGTACCAACAGAAACACGATTTATCACCTCATCAGCAGGATCATCTTCATTGTATATAACCAGTTGTTGATTCGGCAAATGAAACAAGAGTTTCATTACTAATACTTTACGATAGTGAGTAGGAAAAGATAGAATCCTCCACGTAGATTCGCAAGCCGATATATACCTGTATAAAAGATTGAGAATAAATAAGTCAATGGCAGTAAACTACCCCGTTAAACAAAACTAAAATGTTTTTTAACTTCGTCTTCCTTATTATCAGTTGCAACCGTTGTCCGAACATAATCTGAACCTTTGTGAATATACTTGAAAAGATACTTGACTGAACGTGATTGTATACACCACTCCACGTTGATAAGAGTGTGTGCACGGTCCACGTTGATAAAGTCATCGAACCATACACACACTCTCCCTGTTGAGAGGGCCACACGGTCCGTGCATCATCACATCACCAACAATTTCGTATAAATATGGGTCGATGACTTTATCAGGAATCTCAGCACAAATTATCTTGTCAATGTCATCACCAGTGGGTTGCGTATAGTCCGGCCGCAAGAAAAGAATTATGTGAGCATGAGGAAGACCTCTTTTCTGAAATTCGATTGTGTATATAGCTGCCACACAATAAAAATACAAAAAATTACGTTAAACCATGCTTCTCAAATACAACAAACAAAAATATATTTTTAGTTTAAAATAACATACCATCACTTAATACCCCCAACTCATCCTTTTTCGTCAAGTGATAGATGAGATCATTCAGTTTCATCTTGAACACTCGACAACATATATTTGGTCTCTCTTCTTGCTTCAAATTGTGTCTTTGTAGATGCCTAGTAATTTCAGGCCATTTTGGATTGCACGTAAACGTTATAAATAGACCAGGGAAACCAAAGTGCTTGCACGTGGTCATCGCATCAAGATAATGTTGCAAAATATACCTTGTACCCCCTGTAAGAAGAAGGTATAAAAATTCTCCTACCCTTTTCGGAGATATCAGTATCACCTTTATCAACCGTTTTCTGTATTTTATCAAAATTTTCAGAATGAAGTTTATTTTGATTCAGCGAAACGTAACGTAGTCTATTAGTCTCGATCATCGTGAACGAATCCACTAAAAACTGCTAGTATAATTTCCCTGACATCGGGATAATCGGTGTTTCTCCCAATCTCTCTTGTATGCGGAAAGCAAAGAACTCTAACATAGAAATCTGCAATCTTTTCCTTTTAGACAATGTCTACAAATCCAATGTCAATACCAAGCATAAAACCATCTTCACCGTAAGGAAACAACAATGGATATTGTAAAGGCAAATAAGCTGGATGCAATTCACTGATCCTTTTCAGCTTTCCAGTTTTACTCTCAATAATAATGTCACGTGTATCCATGCTGATATTGAAATCGTCCGGTATCAAACCGGCAACTTCGTCAGCGGTAGGGAGATTGTTAGTCCTTCCATCAGACTTCCTATCATACGACAAAAACAACCGTAGACCACTGGTATCACCGTTCGGACCAAACCTATCTCGCATAGTTCCGAAAGCTTTTACGTGCCGGTTATGCTTATCCAACGTTTTTTGTAATCTCCGAACTATTGACTCCCTAAGCTTATCAGTTCGCCCCGCTTTCCTATATTAACAATGGACATTGATATAACATGTTACAACAACAACGAAAACTTCTTTAAAAAAAAAAAAAGGTAATAAGTTATACAAAAAAATCATACCCATAGGCAGTTATCCTGTTAGATGTTTCATTTGCGGTATCATATATGTAAAGTTGCAAAAAGGATGGATTTTCACCAGGAGCTGGTAGAATATCACCTATATTGTGATAATTCTCACCACACAACTGAAACAAATAAGGTCATTTGCCATCGTTGATTGAAGTGTTTATCTTTCCTCCGAGTGACGTGAAAGAAAACATCATGTTATACGCTCGGATAAACTCACAAAAATGTGTTCTTGTGTTACCGTCATTGTAAAATATCGCTAATAACGATTTTGGTGGAGATCTAAGCAGTGGAAGGACGATTTTACCCTGCATGCAATACAGCGAGAATACGGGTTTAACACGTTCGACTCGTTTACCCAACCCTTCTCCGTACCACATATAAGTTTTACAATATTCGCATACATAAATAGGATCACCATCATCATAGTAACCTGGTTAAGATATATGGTTTAAAATGTTTATCAGTAAAAAAAAAAGAAAAAAAACAGTATAATATCGATTTTTATATATAAATATTCACTTTCATCCATTAATCGGGGTTTAATACGGGCAACCAAGTCCGTTCTAACAACGACAATGTCCGTTGTTTCTACGGAATTCTCAGACACCTTTTTCCTTTTCTTCGATCTTGACTTTCTTCGACCACCTGAACGACTCTCCACACGTTCTTGTTGATACATCAAATCTTCATCATCCTCTTTTTCGGAGTCAGAATCGGTTGCGATAAAACAAACAAATTCTTCGGCGTTGATAGAATCAGTCAAAATGTCTAGTTCCGATATCACAATTATGAAAAGTTTGTCAATAACCACTAAACATGTATTATATTAAGACATATATTCAAGAAAATTAAAAAACAAACAAACCAATATCTTGTTTTACAGCTCGTTTGGCTCTAATAATTTGCATTCTTTTCTGTCGTGCAACCCGACAACCTTTTTGAGATAAGTCTCGTTCATATAAGTATGGACGATGGATCACACTACCAGTTAGGTAATTATCAACAACGTTGCGAGGAGCATATCGTTCATTCCTTCTATTGACACCTGCGATTTTTAATAGATTTGATTTTAGATTTGACTAAGGATAACATACGAATTGCATAATCAAAAGACGAAGCAGAAGATATACTTTCTCTAGTAAGAAGTTTGCGTTTCATTGTAACTGTTTGATAACACCACCCCGAAACCAGACTTGCTAATTCACATCCATATATATCCCAAACAAATGCAGAATATACCATGGTGTATTAGTTTCATATAATAAAAAAAACAAATTTAACATTTACAAACGAACTTTTCTATTTTTCCAATGGCAAGATATACCTAAACCTTTTTTTTAATATATAAAGGCAAGATATATCAATACTTTAAAATAAGATATGAACCAATCTTAAATAACCCAATAAATATTTGCGCTAACCATTAAATAAATTTTCCTGCTATATAAACTAATCAGATAAATACCCAAAATAAAATGTAAAATTTACCCAGAATATTAATTAGTATCCATCATTAATATATAGCATATTTTGGGCCGTTGTTCATAATATTTATTTGGTAATATTTGATTGGTTATATGTTATATAACCTTTTCACGCGGAATTTACATTTTTCTTTATCACACGAATATGGTTTTGGTTGGTTGTCCAATGATTATCAATATTTTTTTTAAATGATGCAATAGACACATAGATAATCACAAACACACTGCTTGATTATCACATATGCGTTCCATCGAAATCTCGACACTAACCAAACCAAAATATTATAGATACACATTAAAACGATTCGAAGATAACATAGAATAGTGCCCAATACAAATTCTCGGAATATTAATTAACAAAATGTGATGATAAACACGGTGATGTAAATCGAAAATATAGTCGCAAAATAAAAAAATACATCAGGTAGTTAGATAAAAAATCAAGTTATCGCAAGATTGGACACCAAATCTCTGAATCAAGCTACTTCGTAGCACGGAGAATCCAACAAAATTTGTGTACAATCATAAGCTGTTGTGGCAACCAAATAACCTAGCAAACACAATTATAAAAAAAAAAAATTTAATTTGTTGGATTAGAATTTACCACAATAATAACCATGCCTAATAGTACAAAATAGAGTTTGACAGTGCATCAATACCTCGCCGAACCAATATTCTAGAAAACCTCATGACACAGACGATAATGTTTCCTCGACAACATCCCAAGTCATTAAGGAAAGATTCCGCGTAATCACCCGTCAAACAACACGATAAACGGTAGTTCCTACAATATAATATGATCACCGTTAAACTAAAACCAATTAAAAAAAAGATTGTACATTACCTCTCGTTCTCGAGTTCAAATCGTATAACCCTCCGTTGGGAATAACCCAAAGATTTTATTATGTCAGGTGAATTACCAACATTGACCACTTTACCAATCAAATCTAATACATCGCAGACAAAAGTTTCAAAATTAGTCAACGATATTTAGCTTTAACGCAGGTAAATTATTTGATAGAAGTCACTCACAAACACAACAAATTGTATCAAGAGACCCATTCAAAACATTCTCTATATCGACAAAAGAAAAGTAATTACTGGGTCCTCTTGAAAAAATTTTCGTACACCGAGTGGCACCCGTAAGCTGTATCATATAAGGATGTGCAGTTGGCCTGATTTCTCTGCTAACAACTAAAAGTTCAAAACCTATTAAATTCATCCACTCACCCTCGACGAAACACGAAGAGTATTTTTCAACGTACTCAGTTGGAACCGTCGCATGAATTTTATCGACCTATGAGACAGAAAGATAAAAACCAAAAGATTCATCCAATTCCAAACGAATAACAATACAAAAAAAAACTAAGTACCCACCTTTTCATCAGCCAATATAAAATCTAAGGATCCACCAGCTGCAGATGTTAGCGTGAATCTTCGTAAAACCTTTGCTCTAATTCTCCACACATAAGCCAAATGATCAAGTTCAGAAATACCAAACATATATATATATATATCATATGATCTATGAATGGCATAAGAAAGAAGATGAGCCATGAGGTAAATCTTGATATCAAAACACAGCAACGATTGCAAGAAAAAACTCTAGAGAATAAACCTTATTCGTTGTCTTTCCATTCTCAAAAGTAATTAAATTAAAGGCAATATTCCTTTTTGACATTCTAAACAGGTATATTTCTATTTAACAATGTAATATTAAATAATATAATCGAAAGTATTTAGATTACAGAGACATTATCTGATCGTAGATAATATTATAAAAAGTATAATAAATACTGTAAACAACCAATAAAACAAAAACATAGGCAGAACAAAAAGTACTTTATATAGAACATGATTGGAATAATAACCATCGTAGAACACCAAAACTATAAAATTAAAACAAAAAACCACTTTATTCCAAAAATTTAAACCATTACAACTCTCGAGTCCTTATTAATGAAAAGATAAATATGATAAGAAAAATAAATAAGAATAAATCAACGAATTTCATTCTTGGATTGTAGGTAGGTCAAACGCGTAGGCGTAACATGCACTTTTGAAAGTAGGGTATAAGACATCGTTAACAGACCTAATATCCTCATAACAGCACGGTCCCCTTATGACACCCAACAAAACCCGAAGATAATAAGACTCGTCATCAAGAACTGGACAATCCTCGATAGCACACGGAGGCGGTAAACCTCTCATACGACGTCTCCATTCTTTCTTCTTATTATATCCCAAACAAACATAGAAGGAATCTCCGTATAGGAAAGCATTCTGGCCTCGGGAAATATCTGATTACATCTCATCCAAGCGAGAAATTTAACCTTTCTAGCACTAACAGGTGGACTATCGTCTAAAGAATTCGAAATTTGCGACGAAGGGAGATGAAACGGCAAAATTTGCAATTTAGTTGTGCGACCGTCGCTACCTAAAACATAACAATTAAGAAAAAAATAAGAGAAACTTATAAACTAACAGCAAATCAAATTCTACGAAGAACAAAATATACTAATACTATGAAACAAAAATAAACTAAACCAAACTAAACATGGAATAATAAGAAATCAGATATATGCAAAATAATTACCTATCGATCCCATTGTAGAACACAGAAGAAAAGGATCCACGCAAGTAGCAATAAACTCAATTGTATTATGAACTAAATTATACTTAATATATATATATATATACCCCCGATAAATTTAGGGTTTCCGCAAATAATTCTTTTTTTCAGTTATACGGATAGGTACAGAAATATACATGCGGCGTACGAAATATTCGCAAAAATTTAAAAATGAATATAATTAAATATAAGACACAAAGAAAGCTGACCTTGACCCAAACCGATCCAAAAGATACGCTTTCAATTTCGACATTTCAAATAATATAATAGATTATCTCAATTATACAAAATATACATCCAAGGGATATTTTTAAAAACTTTTATAAAATCAACCCGATTATACAATCGCTTCGAACAAACAACATATTTTTTTTGATCTGGCACATTCATTATCAAGATAAAAGTAATCGTTTGAAATAAAACGTTGAAATGTCATTAGAACAAACAAAACACTTATTAAAAACATTACAAATTACTATAAAAGGTAAATAAACCAAACACAACCGAACGAACATCCGAACATATTAGCTATAACGAAACGCAGAACCATCTCTCGAACTGACTAACCTGGAAATATAGAACGAAACAACATGTTTGTTTTAGTCAGAATTTCATTTCAGAGACAAATAAAGTAATCACTGATAATATATCAGTCAACAGTGACTTACATTGCTCTAAATGAACTCGCAGGAGGCACATTAGGATTAACCAAAACCTGACAACATTTCTTCGCAGCAATAAGGTTATTTATAACTTCAAAAATAAAAAAATACCAATGTCATTAAATTTAAAAACAAAACAAATCATAGCATCAAACAGGAAAATATATTTATGTAACGGAATAACGACCTCCGGCGTTGTCAATACGCCACCACCTCAAGATACCACAACAGGTCGAGAATGCGTTTGTTTCCATTTTAGATTGAATTCTTCGACGAATTCTCCAAACGCAAAACACTCTATCACATGTTTACTGATAAAAATAACAAATATTAACACATTGTTAGCCAGTTTAAAAAAAAAAACAAAATGAGCTTCACATCGAGAAAATATGTAAACTTATTGTTCATCTTGCAAATCAAAATCCATAATGGCATAATCATCATTTTTTTTTTATCTTCGTCACGGATCTGTAATTCACCGACTCTTACAATGACGCCAATCACATCTATACGTCACAAAAAGTTGATCATTACCAATAGTGTCACCCATCTGATATGGCCTAAGCATTAAGTTACTTAAAAATCATGATAAATAATCTGATAAATTATAACTTACCAACACAAAAAACGGGATTAAGATTTCCATAGAGAATATCACCAAATTTAGTAAATTTGCAAAAAAAAAAAGATGATCGCTAAGGTTACGCAGGCGTATAGAAATAGTTGAACCATCAAATTTAATTTTGAACAAATGATCGGTTGTTCGGATAGAACCATTGGCAATCTTGACTTTGAAGTTATAAATTAAATTCCACCCGCCTTCTTCGAATTCATCATCAAAAAGACCAAGATATAAATTCCAAACAGAAGCCTGAACTTTGTTACCCTACAAAAAAACATAAACATATTATAGACACCTGGACAATACGTAAGCTAAACGACTTCAATGAATAAATATAAATAAGTATAAGATTTGAACGTACATCTCTATCCACCATTACCATCTTCAATTTTTTGCGACGCCCACCACCCCTCTATCACCACTTCCTCAATACTTTCACCTGAATTCGACTATCCAAATTCGATGGCTGAATATCAGAGAGAGATATACAACGTGGTATGCTCATCTTTTCGGTAAGTAGAACTAAAGATAATAACGAAAAGTTTTGTCCACTAAGTCGCTTGTACATAAAAGCATAACCAAGAACCATGCATATTTATATACATGCACACTGATATATCATGGTTTTTACCCGTTTTTAGCCATGATATAGATCTTATTTATAGAGTCTTTTTAGTGTTTTCGTAGTCTTTTAGAGTCTTTTCAGGTTTTAGCACGTTTGGAGCACAATTGAAGATATTGGAGCATTCTGGAGCTTTTTGGAGCAAAGCAGAGATCGTGTAGCTGAGGTACCCGAATCGAAGCCCGAGCATCGACCGATACACTTATGGTATCGATCGATACCGACTGCAGACAGACACGAGTCGCGATGCAGAAAAGGAGATTGGAGATTTTGCTTTCAAGCCCATAAGACTTTAATAATTACTATAAGCCCCAAAACGTGTTTTAGGTTATAAATTAGGTTTTTCCGCCACTTTTGTTGGCTAAGCTTTATTTTATTCTTGATACTTTGAGAGAGATTTGTTCCAGGGTTTTTTGGGAGACAACTCTGAACCCTTGTTTCTTATTGATTTCTTTTATGCAATTCTGTTCATCTATGATTTATGTTCCATTGATCATGTCTGAGTAGATCTCCTTTAGGTTTAGGGTTCTCATAAAGGATCTCGTTGAATGTTAGGTTAATTGGTTGATTAGGGTTCATAATCTGAATTAGTTCTTCACCATAGGTTGTTCTCAAAGCTAATTCTAGGTTGACGAATCTGGAACTTAGATCTTAGGTTAATCGATTAGGCACGACAGTGCAATTGATAATCTGACAGAACTTAGGGTGAGCAAAATAGCTATCCGCAAAGATATTTGGTTTAGTTGTTTTGTGAACATATCAAACCTGAACTTTAAAGCTGGTTTAGATCTTTAGGATTTGCAAAGAGATTTGGGATTTAGGGATTTAGACTTAGATAATTCTCGCAACGACAGTTGGTTAATTATAGCTTAGTGATTTGAGTTCAAGAACCATGCATAACCTAAACCCTGACTGATTGGTTTACCTGCATTCTCTGATTTCCTGAGAAATACCCTGAACCTATCTCCTCTCCATTGAATTTACAACTCTTATTTATTTTATTGCTTCCTGTTTTATTGATTTGCTTAGCTTAATTCGAACCTATTTAATCTATTATTTGATTTCTTGAGTCTCTGTGGATTCGACCCCTAAATATTACAATCGACAAAACTGTTAGTACTTTAGGGTATTACATTTGAGCTTATCAAATTTGGCGTAGTTGCCGGGGATTCTTAATTCGCCATTATATTTTAGTTTAGA
Organism: Eutrema yunnanense; assembly: GCA_002933935.1. Taxonomy (NCBI): domain Eukaryota; kingdom Viridiplantae; phylum Streptophyta; class Magnoliopsida; order Brassicales; family Brassicaceae; genus Eutrema; species Eutrema yunnanense. The sequence goes on along the minus strand of PKML01018090.1, from coordinate 65,556 downwards.
ATTCCGACTAAGCATGTGTATCGATCGATACCACCCAGTGTCGATCGATACTCGTCGTGTTAGTTGGTATCGATCGACACCCACCCAGTGTCGGTTGATACTTGATATATCATGGTTTTTACCCCATTTAAGCCATGATATAAGTCCTTTTAATAGAGTATTTCTAGTGTTTTCGTAGTCTTTTAGAGTTTTTTCAGGTTTTAGCACGTTTGGAGCACAATTGGAGAAAAGGAGCCGTTTTGGATGAAAATGAGCATATGGAGATGCAGAGTCATGCAGAGACGTCAGAAGTTTTTCATTTGTTGAAGAACTTCCTACCGATGGATTGCGCTCAAATTTGGACACAAGATAGATCAATGGATTAGCGGTCATTTGGAAGTGGGGTGAGGCCATTCCAACGGTGCGATCAAAAGTTGTGCCAGATTTCGTGAAGACAGTCCAGTCTGGCGAGCACAGTGTACTGGTATCGACCGACACCAGTCCATTATCGACCGACACCAACTGCATACAGGAAAAAACATGATTTTACAAGTTTAAAGAGTTTGCAACTTGGTCCAGAAGACTTTAATAATTACCAGAAAGCCCATGACGTGTTTTAGCATTATAATTAGGTTTTTCAGCCACTTTTGGTGGCTACGCTTTCATTACTCTTGATTCTACTTTGGTTTTTGGAGAGACAACTCTGAACTCCTGTTTATTATTGCTTTCTTTGATGATCTATTCAATCATGTTGCTTTCATTTTCCATGTCTGAGTACATCCACTTTAGGTTCAGGGTTTTCATAAGGGTTTTCTCTGAATGCTAGATTGATTAGTTGATTTGAATTCACCATCTGAATTAGTTCTTCACCTTAGGTTGTGTTCAAAGCTAATTCTAGGTTGACGAATCTAGAACTTAGATCTTAGGATAATTGATTAGGCACAAGAGTGCGATTAATTACCTGATAGAACTTAGTGTGAGCAAAATAACTATTCGCAAAGAGATTTGGTTTAGTTGTTTTGTGAACAAATCAAATCTGATTAAAAAGCTGATTTATACTTTAGGATTCGCAAAGAGATTTGGAATTCTAGGATTTAGATTTAGATAGTTTTCGCAACGAGAGTTGGTTAGCTATATCTTAGTGATTTGAGTTCAAGAACCGCGCTAAATCTGAATCATGTTAGTTAGTTTATCTGCATTCATTGATTTCCTGAGAAATACCCTGAACCTATCTTTCTCCCAATCGAATTACAACTTGTTTAATTTACGCATTGCTTTCAATTACATCTTTTGGTTTAGCTTAATTCAAATCTATTTAATCTATTGTGTGATTTATGTGAGTCCTTGTGTTCGACCCCTACATATACTGCAACAACTGCTTTAGTACTTATAGGGTATTAATTTGAGCATATCAAATTTGGCGCCGTTGCCGGGGACTCAATTTCGCCATTAGATTTTAGATTAGAATTTCGACTAAATCTGTTGATATCGATCTATACCAACCAGTATCGGTCGATACTCAACATTTTTTTCCGATTTTTAGTTACTTACGTGTTCTTGACTCTTGCGTTTCAGGGAAGCGAATAAGCCATCAGAGATGAACAACCCAGTGATTTTGATTCAGGATGCTGCTGGAGCTTTGAGAGACCAAGATGGTCAATTGTGCAATGCGAGAGGGCATCGACTTGATGAAGCTGGAAATATCATTGTCCCTGCAGCTGCAGTGAATGCAGGGAATGTTGTAGCTGCTCGCGGTAGAACGATTGGTGAATACAACATGCCTGATCAGTTTTACGCCAATCGATCAGCGATTCGCCCTCCTGTCTTTCAGAGGAATTACTTTGAGCTGAAACATGCATACTTCACTCTTGTGGGTCAGCATATTTTCCATGGTCTTTCTCATGAACACCCGATGGATCACATTGAGAGGTTTGAGGATTTGGTTACAAGCATCAAGTGCAATGGAGTGTCCTATGATTACCTCTTCTGCAAGCTCTTCCCATACTCTCTTGGTGGAGATGCGACCTACTGGCTGAAGCAGTTACCTACTGGGTCGCTGAATACCTGGGAAGAGACGAAGAAAGCCTTCCTGAACAACTTTTTCGATGATGCGAGATCCGAGGATCTCAGGAACAAGATCTCTCAGTTTTCTCAAGGACCAACAGAAGCACTCAAGGCTGCTTGGATTCGTTTCAAGTCATATGAGAGAGATTGTCCGCACCATGGGTTCACTCAGGTTCATTTGCTGGGTACTTTCTTCGGAGGGATTGATTGGAGGTATCAGATGGCTCTAGATGCTGCGAGCAATGGAAATTTCTACACAAGGTATCCTGACTATGCCTATGTGCTTATTGAGAACTTGGTTTCTAGCAATAGTACCAAGAATGCAGACGTGGAGTGCAAGAGACAAGCTGGTAACTTGGATTGCAGTCAGATTGCTGAGGTGAATGCTAAGTTAGATTCAATGCACAATCTGTTGATGGGCAAGCAGCAGAAGGCTGTTCGTTTTGCTGAAAAGGATGGAGTGGAATTTGTTAACCACATTGATGGAGTTGGATTTCAAGATCGAAGATATCAATTCCCACCCACACCACCCAGAACTTTTGAGAGCAAGTTTGAGTCTATGCTTGAACATATTCTTCAAGGACAGCAGAAGATGACAGTAGACCTCAATGGGAAGATGGACGCTATGTACACCGATCTGAATGGGAAAATTGAGTCTCTCAGTATTCATCAGAAGATGCTGGAAACTCAAATAGCAGAGATTTCGGACACCACCCGTGTGTCGACCGATACTACCTTGTATCGATCGACACACGTCGTAGGTTCTGCCAGAGACGATTCCAGAGAGCAAGCATCGATCGACACCACTTCACGTATCGATCGATACCGACCTGAAGAAACGACACATGAGCCTTGTATCGATCGATACCCTACTTGTGTCGATCGACACCCCTCGCAGTCTGAACCGGAAATTGTAAAGAAGCCATAGATGGTTGAGGAACGTGTCTACAAGCCTAAGATTCCATACCCTCGATTACCAAAACACCTCAGAGACCCCATTTCTCCAAAGCAGCTGCGTGGCTTTGAGAAGATGGTACGACGGATTCCCCTCACACTGACTTTTGAAGAAGCTCTAGAGTACATGCCTCTGCTGAGTCACTTCCGAGATTGCAGAGAAACTGAGGACGAGATTAAAGCACTCTTCCTCGAAGCCAGAAGCAAGTCACTACCGCTGAGGCAGTTGACCAAGAGAGAAGACCCAGGGATATTTTCAGTTCCATGCTCTATCTCTGGAGTTGACTTCAAAGAGTCTCTCGTTGACTCAGGGGCTAGCGTCAATGTCATGTCAAGGGTAATTGCAGAGAGATTGGGAGATGCTATTCGATCTCCCAAGTCATCCATAACATATGCGAACAGTTCCACCTCACTTCCATATGGTACAATCCCTGATTTGCTGGTTAACATAGGAGATTGCATGGTTCCTACTGATTTTCAGGTTGTGGAGATGAGCGCACAATCTCGTACGCAGTTGATTCTTGGAAGACCGTTCATGGCTACGGTTAGCGCCATTATGGACACACCCATCAAGCACATCTCGTTCTCATACATTGACAAGGAAGTGTACTACAAAGCCATCCCTAGAGGAACTCCCACACATATCTCTTGCATCACCGTTATTCCAGGAGAGACGTTGGTAGTTGCTCTTTTGGAAGAGCCTCCTGACGGACCTAATACCATCGACGTTCTAGATAGTCCTTCTGTCATCACCAAGAAAGACGTCAAGATAGCTAAGGCAAAGAAGAAGTTGCAGAGCAAAGAAGTAAAAGGTGCTCTCTCTATGACTTTAATCCCTCAGAAGTGTGATGGGGATTCGATTGAATACAAGGTAAAGTGCAAGAGAACTTCGAAACCATTCTCTAAGGCTAGAGTTATTCTCACTTCGGAGCTGAAAGAGAAAGGAAAGGAGTTTGTGGAGAGCATGATGAGCAGAACTCTGAGGCTGGCGATGTCAAATTGTGGAGCTTGTTTCGGCGCAAGTTCTCATTCTTATCCGGCCTGATCGTCCGTACAGTCGAGCTAATGACGTAAAACAAGCGCTTGGTGGGAGGCAACCCACTGGTGAGTCTGTACATAAGTTTTTATTTTTGTTTTTATTTTTGGTTATGTGTCTTGTGTCTTAACGTGAAGCAGATTAAGAGGAGGAGTATCGATCGACACCAGTCCGTGTCGATGATCATGATGCTGAGGGTGACTCCGAGGCGATAGAGGATTAGTCTTCTTCTGTTTTCACGTTTGTTTTTCTTTTCTTTTTCTTTTCTTCTTTTTATTTTTCGTTTGTGTTAAACTTATGTCAACTTTATTTTTGCATTTGAACTCATGAATTTATGCTTGATTATCTTGTTGCTATTAACTTGTTTTTAGTGTTCCTAACAGTGCTAACTTCTAACACTTTGGATCACTTTCCCTGGGTTAAGCAACTCGATACCACTGATTTGAAATCAGTGTGTCGACATATAGCTGGTGTCGATCGATACCAATCTGTATCGATCGACACCCATCACGTTCACATGTAAGATTTTCGATTTTCACAGTCCATTTAGTTCATTTGTTTTCTTTCACCAACCTTAGGCTAGATAACACTGGGGACAGTGTTGTTCAAGTCTGGGGGAGGTAGTCGCTGACACTGTTTTTGTTTTTCTTAGAGTCAATCGTTTTTGAGTCATTCGTTATTTTATTGAGTCAAAACTTTGTTTGAGACTGTGATCTTTTTCTTGAATCTATTGATCTGACCTTGCTTCTAAGTGACCATTGTTACAGAATCAGTTCTAGATCGACTAATGAAAAATCCAAAGACTGACCGGTTGACTAGAGGACACTCATGTTTCCAGCAAAGTTCCTTAAAGCCTGAGCCAAATTTTTGCACTTCATCGATATGGTTAGTATCCATGGAGCTTGATTCATCATTCGTATCTGATAAAGGAACCCACGTGTTTAAAGTAATGGTATTTCTCTCTCTGTTACAAGTTAATTGATAAGATGCATGAAAAGATGAAATGATTTTCTTCTGAGTAGAGGGTTAGGAAAATTTCCAACGATCCCATTATTCTACTTGGTGAAGAATGATCACACAAACGATTGGAAGCGAGGCTAGGATTTTTCTATGATGCCATTATTCGCCTACGCCTTTGATACGTTGAGAGGAAAGAACCGGGGATTCGGTGGCAAACACCATCAATACTCGCGTCTCGAACATTAATATGTATATGCAAGAGACATAATAAGAAATAAGTCTGGGGGAGAGAAAATAATATCAGAAAGTGTGAAAAAGGGTGGTTCCTTGTCATGATATTGTATGGGAAAGAATCTAGAAGGTTCTTGGTATTAATCGCAACGATGAAACTGGCGATGATGGCTTGATTGAACAATGCTGTGAAATAATGTGTGTAGTCTGGGAAACTGCGAATGTCTACGGAGAAGTACATGGTGGTTAGATTTGGAACTGGTTAGGTGATATGTGGAGCACTAAGGAAAAGGGTCATTGTAGCGTTTCATGAACAGGTGAGTCTCTATGTTTTCAAACCTCTTTCTCTGGTTTAGTCTTCTATTTGCTTGAGGGCAAGCAAAGGCTAAGTCTGGGGGAGTTGATATATCATGGTTTTTACCCCATTTAAACCATGATATAAGTCCTTTTAATAGAGTTTTTCTAGTGTTTTCGTAGTCTTTTAGAGTCTTTTTAGGTTTTAGCACGTTTAGAGAACAATTGGAGAAAAGAAGCCGTTTTGGATGAAAATGAGCATATGGAGATGCAGAGTCATGCATAGACGTCAGAAGTTTTGCATTCGTGGAAGAACTTCCCACCGGTGGATTGCGCTCAAATTTGGACACAAGATAGATCAATGGATTAGCTGTCATTTGGAAGTGGTTTGAGGCCATTCCAACGGTGCGATCAAAAGTTGTGCCAGTTTTCGTGAAGACATTCCAGTCTGGCGAGCACAGTGTACTGGTTCCAGTATCGACCGACACCAACTGCAGACGGGTAAAACGTGATTTTACAAGTTAAAAGACTCTGCAACTTGGTCCAGAAGACTTTAATAATTACCAGAAAGCCCATAACGTGTTTTAGCATTATAATTAGGTTTTTCAGCCCTTTTTGGTGGCTACACTTTCATTACTCTTGATTCTACTTTGGTTTTTGGAGAGACAACTCTGAACTCCTGTTTATTATCGCTTTCTTTGATGATCTATTCAATCATGTTGCTTTTATTCTCCATGTCTGAGTAGATCTACTTTAGGTTCAGGGTTCTCATAAGGGTTTTCTCTGAATGCTAGATTGATTAGTTGATTTGGATTCACCATCTGAATTAGTTCTTCACCTTAGGTTGTGTTCAAAGCTAATTATAGGTTGACGAATCTAGAACTTAGATCTTAGGATAATTGATTAGGCACGAGAGTGCGATTAATTACCTGATAGAACTTAGGGTGAGCAAAATAACTATTCTCAAAGAGATTTGGTTTAGTTGTTTTGTGAACAAATCAAACCTGATTAAAAAGCTGATTTAGACTTTAGGATTCACAAAGAGATTTGGAATTCTAGGATTTAGATTTAGAGAGTTTTCGCAACGAGAGTTGGTTAGCTATATCTTAGTGATTTGAGTTCAAGAACCGCGCTAAATCTGAATCATGTTAGTTAGTTTATCTGCATTCATTGATTTCCTGAGAAATACCATGAACCTATCTTTCTCCCAATCGAATTACAACTTGTTTAATTTATGCATTGCTTTCAATTACATCTTTTGGTTTAGCTTAATTCGAATCTATTTAATCTATTGTGTGATTTATGTGAGTCCTTGTGTTCGACCCTTACATATACTGCAACAACTGCTTTAGTACTTATAGGGTATTAATTTGAGCATATCAATACTCATCATTTTTTTTTTGTTAGTTACGTGCCTTGTCTAGTGTGTTTAAGGTGTATGCCCACTCGCGAAACCAAGAGGAACAAGAGCACTCAGCTAGTCAATCTTTCCAACAAGGAGCTAGCAAACTTGGAACGCACAAACCGAAAAACAAAGAAGCCAGCAGATATGAACAATCTAGTGGTATTGACTCGTGATGATGCTGGAGCTTTGAGAGACCAAGAGGGTCAATTGTACAATGAGAAAGAGCAACGACTTGATGGGGATGGAAACATCATTGTCCCTGCATCTGTTGTGAATATTGGGAATGATGTGGTTAATCATGGTAGAACGATTGGTGAGTACAACAGGCCTGATCAGTTCAATGCCAATCGATCAACGATTCGCCCTCCTGCTTTTCAGAGGAATGACTTTGAGCTGAAACCTGCATACTTCACTCTTGTGGGACAGCACCTTTTTCACGGTCTATCTCATGAACACCCCATGGATCACATTGAGAAGTTTGAGGACTTGGTTACTAGCATAAAATACAATGGAGTGTCCAATGATTTCCTCTTCTTTAAGCTTTTCTCATACTCTCTTGGTGGAGATGCAGCTTATTGGCTTAAGCAGTTGCCCCTTGGATCACTGACTACTTGGGAGGAGACTAAGAATGCCTTCATGAATAATTTTTATGATGATGCAAGATCCGAGGAGCTCAGGAATAAGATCTCCCAGTTTTCTCAGGGAGCGACTGAAGCATACAAGGCTGCTTGGATTAGATTCAGATCATATCAGAGAGATTGTCCACACCACAGGTTCACTAACGTTCAGTTGTTGTGTATTTTCTTCAGAGGGATTGATTGGAGGTATCAGATGGCCTTAGATGCTGCGAGTAATGGGAACTTCAACACCAGGTATCCTGACGATGCTTATGTGCTTATTGAGAACTTGGCATCTAGCAATAGTACCAAGAATGCAGACTTTGAGCGAAGGAAGCAGTCTGGGAGCATGGATGGATCGCATATTGATGAGGTTCAAGCTAAGTTGGATTCAGTGCACAATCTCTTGATGGGAAAGACGATGAAGGTTGTTCATTTTGCTGATAAGGTTGAGAACTTCAATGAGGATGAAGTGGAAGGTGTTAACTACATTGGTGGTTCTAGTTTTCAAGGTCAGAGAAATCAATACCAGCAAAACAACAACCGAAACTTCACCAACAATGCTCAGCAAGGAGGGTACAAATCTGAAGTCAACCCAGCTGGTTTTAGAACCTATGGGAATTCGTCCTACCAATTTCCACCACCCAAAACTCCTGAAAGAAAAGTTGAATCTATGCTGGAACAGATTCTTGAGGGACAGCAGAAAATGACAATGAATTTCAATGGGAAGATGGATGCTATGTACACATACCTGAATGGGAAAATTGAGTCTCTCAGTATTCATCAGAAGATGCTGGAAACTCAAATAGCTCAGACTGCAGCAGCTGTCAAGGGAAAGATGGTTCATTCACAAAATGAATACGTCAATGCAATCACCTTAAGAAGTGCTAAAGAGGTCACTGCAGTTGTAGAAAAGGGTTTGAATGCAGAAAAATTCGTGGAGATAGAAGAGGTTGAAGGTGATTTTGAGCCTGATACGTCTATGTCGACCGACACCATTGTTGGTACCGATCGACACCTACATGAAGAGACGACACATGAGCCTTGTGTCGATCGACACCAATCTGGTGTCGGTCGACACCCCTCGCAGACTGAGCTGGAAAGACATCAAAAAGGCTAAGGCAAAAAAGAAGGTGAAGAACAAAAGAGTCGAGAGTGCCACCCATGTGACTCTAACCCCTCAGAAGTGTGATGGAGATTCGATTGAGTATAAGGTGACGTGCAAAAGAACCTTAAAACCATTCTCTAAGGCTAGAGTTATTCTTACTTCGGAGCTGAAAGCGAAAGGAAAGGAGGTTGTGGAGAGCATGTTGAGCAGAACTCTGAAGCTGGAAGTGTCTAGTTGTAGAACTTGCCTGGGAGTAAGTTCTCAATTTTCTCCTGACTGATCACCTGAGCCAAAGTCAAGCTAGTGACGTAAAACAAGCGCTTAGTGGGAGGCAACCCACTGGTGAGTCTGTATATAAGTTTTTTATTTATTTATTTTTCGTTTTTGTGTCTTGTGTCTTGTGTGAATCAGATGAACATGGACTGTGTCGACCGATACCAACTCTGGTATCGATCGACACTAGGAGAAACATATGTTGCATCGACCAATGGTCCTTGTATCGATCGATACCAGTAATAGTATCGGTCGATACCCAACGCGCAGGTAAGTTCTCTGTTTTTCACGACTCCACTCAGTTCTTTTGGTTTCTTTTACCAACTCTAGGCTAGATAACACTGGGGACAGTGTTGTTTAAGTCTGGGGGAGGTAGTTGCTGACATTGTGTTTGCTTTTCTTAGAGTCAGTCGTTTTTGAGTCAAAATTTGTTTTATTGAGTCAAAATTTGTTGGAGATGATGATCTTTTTCTTGAATCTATTGTGCTGACTTTGCTTCTAAGTGACCATTGTTACAGAATCAGTTCTAGATCGGACTAATGAAAAATCCAAAGGTTGACCAGTTACTAGAAAACACCCATGTTTCCAAAAGAGTCCATTAAAGCCTGAGCCATTTTTTGCACTTCATCGATGTGATTGATGTCTATAGAGCTTGATTCCTCATTCGTATCTGACAAAGGAACCCATGTGTTTTATGTAATGGTATCTCTCTCTCCTGTTACAAGTTAATAGATAAAAGCATGAGAAGATGAAATGATTTTCTTGTGAGTAGAGGGTTAGGAAAATTTCCAGCGATCTCGTTATTCTACTTGGAAGGAATGATCACACAAAGGATGGAAGCGAGGTTAGGAAAATTTCCTGTGATACCATTATTCGCCTACACCTTTGATACATAGAGAGGGGAAAGTCGGGGATTTGGTGGCAAACACCATCAATACTCGCGTCTCAAACCTTAATATGTATATGCAAGAGAACATGATGTGAAATAAGTCTGGGGAGAGGAAACAATACCAAAAAGTGTGAAAATTGGGTGGTTCTTTTGTCATGATATTGTATGGGAAAGAGTCTAGAAGGTTCTTGGCATTAATTACAACAATGAAACTAGCGATGAGGGCTTTATTGGACAATGCTGAGAAATTATGTGTGGATTCTGGGGAGCTGCGAATGTCTACGGAGAAGTACATGGTGGTTAGATCTAGAACTGGTTAGGTGATATGTGGATTACTAAGAAAAAGGGTCATTGCAGTGTTTCAAGAACATGTGAGTCTCCGTGTTTTTCAAACCTCTTTCTCTTTTTTAGTTTTCTGTTTTGCTTGAAGGCAAGCAAAGGCTAAGCCTCGATGGCTGAATATCATAGAGAGATATACAACGTGGTATGCTCATCTTTTCGGTAAGTAGAACTAAAGATAATAACGAAAGGTTTTGTCCATTAAGTCGCTTGTACATAAAAGCATAACCAAGAACCATGCATATTTATATACATGCACACCCAAAGATAAGACATATACGCAACGTGACAAACACTAATCTCGACCACACATTCTATTGGTTTGACATAACTCGACAATACACCAAAGGTTGGTTTTATCTAAAACGGCTAAAAAGAAGTTCATCTAATTTCGAACCATCAAATCAAACACTATCATCTCGAATTCATAAATATATATAAATATTCACACCACGCTATGCAACCAATATACTTATTTTAACATATCAGAAAAAATGAACAACGATAAGACAACTCAACCGAAAAATATATTTATGGCATATCATTTATTTCCCCAACGCAAACAACACATCGATAAGCCACACGAATCAGAGATATTCCAATTGAAATAAACGAAATACACAACTTTATAGACTAAACATCACTCAAAATCACACATATACAACAAACATTTTTAGAATCCAAATTGTATCGAACAAAAAAAAAACTAAACAACAACAAACAAACGACGGATCGTATGTCAAAAAAAAAAAAGTCGACAGCAGTCATTAGGAAACACTGCTCTGATTCGACAAAAAGTTGACACGATACACACATCACGAAAGACAGCTCAACATTACACAAAACACTGCATTAATATATCTGGAAATTATATACGGACAATTGTCGAAAATATTTATAAAGTTCACGAAACATACGAATTTACAAAAAACAAATATAAAGGTTGCTCGATAATAATAAAAACCAAATCTCGATAACAAAATAAAATGAAACAAAAATATAAAGTAGACAATAAACCACCAAAGGTTTTAAAAGAAAAAAAAACAAAAAATAGAAAGATAAGTCTCATAAAAGCCCAAAAAAGAAAAAAAAAATCGTGCTCAAAAGAGATTCTACGCATTGATAGCCTACGACGCCTAACTCCTTTTCTTTTTGGTGACCGGGTCTTGTGGTGGAGTAGAACTCGAACCAAGATCATCACTTTGTCTTTTAGAGGTAGGAGTAGGTGTCGAGACCGGCGAAATGTCAGTATTTCCATCAGAGCTTGATACTGTGATTGGGGGATGCAAAGAAAACCGAAAACCGTCAAAACACGATATAAACTTGCAAACGAACAACCAAAACAAACAATCATTTGAACCCATACCTGTGAGTAGACCTGATCTTGGAACAGCTCAATCATACGACCATCTGTTGTAAACTTGTCAACAGAATTCGATGTCTTAACCTTCTTAACATTATCATCTGAAACCGTAACCTTGAAAAACATATCCTTGCCTTTAAGATCTTGCAAAGAAGGAGGCAACCCCGAGGGATTATTCTTCAAATCACAACAGAACAAAAAAACAAAAAAATTAATAAATAAACACTATGATCGCAAAATTACATTATCATAACAAAAACAATAAAATTACCTCATCAAGTTCTTCGTATACTTCCTCAACAGTTTTGTTGAATAATTTCTGAAAAATCTTATCGAACATAAGAAACATCGCAATCCTCCAGATGCATCAGTAACATCCAACATAAGAAAAAAACTGCAAAAGAAAAACGACCAAAACACTAAAAAAAAAAGAAGTAAATATGAGAAAAAAAAACGTGACTACCAAGCTACAACTTCAGAAACATCTCTACCGCATGCAAGACATTTCCAAAGCGATGGATTAGGATCACCATTTTTTTCAGGATACGGAAAAAAAATTTTGTCGCACTTTTTGCATGCTATGTAATACCAACTTTTGCTATTCGCAATCGAAACAACAGTGGCCATTGTCACGTATTTCCCCGACTGCATAAAGCTGATACACGGAGGTAATTAGCGAAATAGACAAAGGATAACGTACCATGCTAGCATATTGTATCCCACTAAGAGTCCTCCTAGGATTGTTCCCAAAACATTCTTCATATAATGACTCATCAAAATCCTTAAGTGTCTCGTCATCAGTAGGTGTGAGAACATATGTATCATTTGGTAACCTGCAAAATTCAAAGAAAACATTTGAAACATCAAACGAACGAACAACTTAATTTTTTTTTTAAAATACCTATACAACCGATACATACATGGATTTGAACTTTTCAACCGATGGAATAACTAGATCCAGTAAAACCTGTGTTGTACGCATTCGAAATACTCAGTTCACCTATCACACAGGTAACACCATGTTCAAATATATACTAACATAAAACAAATAATAAATTCCAACTAGATAGAAAATTTTAAAACATACCACGGTATTCTTTGATACACGCAAGCCTAACGACAAACACAACAACAAATGCACAATGACGCTTTACATACTCCGATACTTGTGTGGCATAATCTCCCCAAAGTGTGCATGATAACTGCAAATCTCTGCAACGAAAACGTAAAACAATTTTAACGAAAAGAATTGTTCTAGCAAACGATCAATAAAAATAATTTATAAGAATATAGGCGACCAACGTTGTATCCCTGAGGTAAATTTTAAGTCTGGAACGACGTTTCCCCTGTGCCATGACATTCTCAACGTGACCAACACGTATGATCTGACCAATTGCATCTAAAAAATACGCAACATATTATCAAATACTAATTTTTAAAGTAATATAGGAAAATAATAATGAGAGCTTACCCATCAAATAGCCTTTGTCCAAATCCGTCGATAATATTTCCGAAATTTTTTTAAAAAATTTATCGGGAACTTTCGATGGAAAATCCAAACACTTATTTACTGTAGTCTTCGCGTAAAAAACTACCTTAAAAGGAGATCTACTGGTTCGGTAGTCACTCTTATAATCGACAACCTTAAAAGTGTTTATTATCACCAGTTTTCCTTCAACTAAGTCCTTTCGAAAGGATTTGGCAAACTCTCTTTCAACAGTAGCTTGTATCCAGTCACCCTGAAACAAAAAAAAAAACAACGAAACAATTAATATGATAATCAACGTAATTTAACAAAAAAAGAGATGACAATACCAAACAATTTTAATACTTCGTTATTAAAAACATATCATACAAACCTCGTGATCAACCAAGACCATCTCAAGCGAACATCCTCCTTTCGCTTTGTACCCATCCCAAACTTTAACGACACAAACTTTAATCACGTAACTATCGGAGCCTGGGCGAAGATCACGAATGAGAACCGAAGAGGACGATTTTCTTTTAAAAATCGACATTGCGAATAATACGAAAAAGTTGAGGAATGACATAGATAGTTAAACACACATGAATATATATACACATGATATAAGAATCACCGCGTAAATTAGGTATCACGATTTTACCTCTTTTTTTAATATAGAGATAAACAAAAAAAATGGAATAAACCAAAAAATCTAAAATAATAGGGTAGGATAACCCCAAATAATTCCGAATAAGGAATCTAACCATAAATTGTAAGGAAATATACCTGAATTTAAAACACGCGAAAAAGATCAATCGAAGAAATATAGTCATTATCCCTTTTTATATAAAAAAAACACTTCTAATTTACTAATTCTAACGAAGGGATCGACCACTATTTTTAACTATATTTAGTAATATCACTTTTCTAATAAAAGGAAACAATAATATTTCCAAAGAAAATATCTAACAATTAATTCAAAGAGATAAATTCTACACATTAATTTAAAGGAAGTCTAATTCAAAACTGTACACATATATAAATAAATTAATCAAATAAATATTATAATTATCCATTTATTTGTAAAACAAAATAAAACTATTCTACAATTTGGTAAATATCAAAGTCTAACAAATCAACTTCATAGTTATTGAATTCCATCATTGATATCAGTTAAAGGAGAGAAAAATACATGTAGTGGGATAATTTTTATGATTATTGATGTATCAAAACTGGTGACATATATACGTAGTCGGGTAAAGTTTGAATAATTAACAGGATCATCTTAAAAGAAACGTGTTATTTAATCGGATATTAAGAATACACAAATTCTATATTAAACAAAGACATAAATTCAAAACCAAAGATCCAACTAAAAATCGAGGAAAAAATATAAAAACGACAAAAGTATTTCATAATCAAAGAAAAAATGAAACACGATACCAATAATCGCGTTAAAAATAAAATAAATATATAATGAAATCTTCTTACATGGCCATTCGCCGTCAACACATCCCGTAATTCGCTAACTTCAGGAAGTTGTGGCTCCAACATAACATGTGTACAATTAGAGACCGTTGTAGCCATCAAACCAACATCTAATTATAAAGCAACAAAGCAAAAAGACATATACATGTATCAGACCAATAAACAAAATATCCAAATGAGAAATAACCATGATAAATTGTTTATAAAATTTTACCTGGATAAAACTCAATTTTTTCAAATCTTATGATGCATATGATAATATTATCATCACAATGTGCTAGAGAATCAAGGAACCCACGACCTCAACACTTGGACAATCGACACGGTAAGCGACATCCTCTACAAATTTAAAGAGTATATATAAACACGTTAAAGTTATGTACAATTAAGTGTATATCATAAAAAACAGTCAGAAAATAACCTTTGATTCTCCAACTCCAAATAAATTTCACCGATTATGTAACTTTCAAAAGGTTTTTTCAGATCAACAAAATTGCCAATGCTCATAACGCGACCAATTAAATCTATAATCAATTAATGAAAATAAAACAAATCGTTAGTCACATCAAACCATCAATTTTGTACCAAAATAAACAAAAAAATGACAAAAGACACTCACCCACACAATACTCAGGATGGTAAGATCCAGTCATGATACTTTCGAACTCAACAAAAGAGAAATAGTTATTAGGGATACCCGCGAAAACTTTGATGAAATATGTTTCTGGCTTCCACACGATTTTAAAAGGATGCGAAACAACTCTAAAAGACGATGGAATCATGGGTACCAAAATAACCCAATCACCCTCATCGAACAACGGAGAAAAGATACGCGCAAACTCAATATTCATCTTGGCCTGAATCTTATTACCCTACCAATAAACACACAAAATAAAATTAATCAAGCAAACACCCATGAAACCGATCAAACAAAGATCCGAGCAAAATAAATAGAAATATACCTCGTCGTCAGACAATATGAGATCAAGAGACACATCACAACTATCTAACTGCTTGTATTTTCAGAGTATTTTAACTTGGATCCTCCATACATGCTTCAAAGGCGCCAAGTCAGAAACTTTATGAGAACACATCTCTGACGGTCTACGATTAGAAGCCAAGAGCACCGAGGACAACACGAAACCTAAAGTCAACCAATTACATGAACATAAATAACAAAATGAGCGATATTATATACCGTGACTTACATAAATAACCAAGTTTAAATTTTATCCTTTTTCGCCTCGATAAACATAAAAAAGGAACTTATCCATATATATTTAATTTTACATTAAAAAAAAACCGACAATGTATACCAAAAACGCAAAGCTCGATTTTCTCGAACATCAAAGAAATTTAAACCGTCATAAACAACCAAATCACTAATATGCCAGAACCCAATAACAATGATAAACTAATAACCGACTGATTCGTTATCATCGCTCGTTACTAAAAGAACCCATATAATCACCAAAACCCTCAAATACTCAAACTAACGAAAGACGATATATATATATATATATATACATATCACACGACTTTGTTTTACGGTAATTATATTTGCAAACACCATTAAAAATCGCATGTCCCCTGAATAATGTTTTAAAGATCACACCATCGATCATTATAAATGAGCAAAGGAGCAACAATCTGCATATAATATTGCAAAAATAAAATAATAATTATATTGAGAGAAATGATGAGACATAAACAAAACATACATTTTTTTCTAAGAATCCATATCCATAATGACTATTACATCACATTTTAAAAAAAATTACTTTCTCTAAATCAACTAATGTCGAAAGAATAGAAGACCGCCGCCCGAACAACAAATCAATCTCCACCCTTATTGACGTCGATGCCTAGACATATCTTCTTGCGCGGAAGCCTGCCGAAACACACAAAGAACAAACCAAATACTGTTAACGTTTTCATACGAAATATACAAAATCAAAACAATAAGAGTCAGAGATAATTTACATCTCTAAAAAATCATCGATCTCGGTAATGGAAGAATTCAACTCAAACCGAGTATGATGAGTAGATGAGATAGTTATCTTCCATGAATAAGAAACATAAATGAAATAAATTATAATACAAAATATTTAGACCTTTAAAGAAAATAAACATTTCAAATAAACCGACCTGCAAAATAATCGACAATCGCCCATCTAAACACACATACAACTACACCACCACATCATCTCTTCCAAGACATCCAAAAATCTTTAGCCATCGAGCCAGATAGTTCACAACTCAAGTCAACAACACTTTAACAAATACAAACCACACAAAAAATTAGCACCGAGAAATAAAAAACAATAACTATACAATATTAAAAAATAAACATTTAATACCATGAATCTCTCAAACAGAAAGATATGATTGAATAATCACCCCATGTTTCAGGCTCCTCATGGGCAACACCAGCACACCGATACTGAGACATGGACTTTTGTCCCGCGAACAAACCACCCCAAGATTTAGAATGCCTAAGCTCAACAACCTGACCTATTAGATCTGAAAATAAAGCATCAGCATAATTGGAACGACACAAAATCAAAATAACGAAAAAGAAAATAACAAACGCAGAACGAACCAACTAAATAATCATCGTCGTGAACACGATCCAAAATCCTCCGAAAATTAACAAAACTAAAAAATTTGTTTTCACACCGTCGCGAACACTTATCGACCGTAGACGACGGGAGAAACACTATCTTGTAGCGATGCGAAGTAGCTCGACAACAACCAACCTGATCGATTACAGCAAAGCTACAAATATCATACCAACTTCCCATAGATAGTCGCCCACCAAAAATAATAATTTGTTCACCTCTAACAGAAGCCTGAATTTTCAAACCCTAAAAACAAATAACATACACTTAATAAAAAGGATAATTTAAATTACAAATAAAAGGTCAAAAAATAAAGTGAAAATATAACGACCTGTTCGTCCGCCAATATAAGCTCCAATGAACAACATTTCAAAGCCGACGTCTGCGACCACTTTTGTAAAACCTTAACAAACACACGATTTCCAGCCTTAAAAGGCCTCAAACGCGCAACACCTCCCCCACGACAATCTACATTAGCCGGAACCGTATAGGACCAGGTACGCAGTCGACCATCGAGATGAGCTACTTCTTTATTCAAAAAAATATCTTCGGGATCAACATCACGATGATCAACCAAATACACCCCACTATCCAAGTCGTCCTTACCAGACAACGAAGAAGCATCAGAACCATCATCCAAATCTTCTTCACATTTCGTAGCTCCATCATCTCCAGAGGAAACAACATCAAGATCGACATCTAAATCTTCATCACGCCATGAATCCTCGTCCTCATCACAAGAATCAGAATCGTCATCCTCATCATCACAATCATCAACAAAGACATCTTCTGATCCATCAGAATCATCATCAGAATGGTCATCCTCATCACCACAATCATCCACAGAGACATCTTCTGATCCATCGGAATCATCATCTCCATCGGTGGAACCATCGCCGATGTCATCGACCTCCGATTCATCGCAACTCTCATATTCACATCCCAAAGCATGACATGACCCAATATAATCAGCAAACCCACCGCCATCATCCGTGCCACGTCCAGACAATGTTTCACTATCTTCGAAGATACTATCATCTACAAAATTAAAATAATCATTAATACAGACAAAATAAAAACCAAGATAGAAACAAAAAGGACAAAAAAATATTTTTTAAAAAAAACTATGAAACCAAACACTAACAAAATTAAAAGGACAAACACAGTGACCAACCTTCAGACACAAAACAAACAACAACAAAAAAATAGCGCGAACGAAAAAAAAAAATATATATACCTTCGGGTTCTAAATAGTTTTTGCGTACAAACCAAGTCTTGCTCTCAAAGTCCCAAACAAAGGTGCTAGGAAAAAGTGGACTCGGCTCTACAAGTCCAAAACCTAAACAACGCTGGTTGAGAACCCATATATTGAAGACAGAATCCCGATCTACATCTTTTTTAAATAACAGAATAAATAAGAAACTGAAAGAATTACAAAGAAGACACCAGAGATATTTGAACCACCTTCAATCGTCGGGATGCCCTGACACACAATCCAAGACCGAAGCTCCGAATCCCAGACAAAACGACACGAAAATACTAAAACAAAATATCAATTAGAAAAATCAAAATAGAACAGAAAAGACAAACGTCGGAAACACAAACTTTTTTTCTTAGAAGCGTTGATAAAAACGTATGGAGTGACGAAAGGACGGCTTAAACTATTAGTTTGAGCCTCGTCGGAGCCAAAGAGAGGAGATCTGATACCGCTAGCGTCAAATCAACTATAGCAAAAGACAACTCATAAATACCTAACGAATTACACAAACATCCAATAAACTAAAAGATAAAAACACAAAACAAACAGCGACTTAACATATGAAGGACACTATTAAATGGTATCTGATGACGTTCGGGGAAGCTCCCAACCGATCATAACTTTCGATGGATTAGAAAACGCGTATCTAGAAGAGCACATAGATAGATTAGCTTCCAAACAAATAAACATGCTAGAGAAAATGAAAACGGAAGACGTTAACTACGAAGAATAATCGCCTAAACCCTAAAAAAATACAAAAGAAAAAAAGAGAACGTGAAGTATGCGGTAGTAGAAACCATATATTTATACGAAATCGATTTAGGGTTTAGTTATTTTTTCCTTTTTTTTGTTTTCTTTATGATAATCATAAACACGATCGAATATACGAAAACGATTTAGAGTTTATGTATTTTTTCCTATTTTTTTCCTTTACGATAATCATGAACACGATCTAATATTCCTTTATTATTATTATCATAAACGCGTTTTTATATATTTATATACGAAATTCCTTTTTTTTTACTTACGATAACCATGAACACGATCGAATAATCCTTTATTATTATCATAAACGCGTTTTTACATTTATATATATATACTATATATAACACGATAAACATATATTCGGTTTTATCATTCCATTTCCCAAAGATTCAGTTATTTGATATTAAGAAAACTTCCATTTCGGATAAAATCTGTTTTTAGCTAAAATAACTAATTCAATAACGGGGTAACCAAAAAAATTTTTTTTTTTGGGATTCGAACCTGCCACATGCGAGAAACAAATTTAGAACTCGAACCAACACAACCGCCGTATATTTGTTTTGTAAAACAATCGACCCTCATGAATATATTATATTGTAGACCGGCCAAAACGGGTTTGGGCCGCTTTTTTCAGGCCCGACTTCTGATCCATATCTTTTGTTTTTTTAATTACGAAATTAATTACCTAATACCTAATCTAATTATGAACCAACCAATCAGATTAAGTTATTTTTACCAACCAATCAAATTCTATCGTTTTTATTTAACAAAACGACATAAAAAATGAGCTTTGAACCACAGCCCGAATCACTTCACAAATAATATAATATATTCGTTAACTTTGTCTCCTTCTTTCTCTGTCTTAGGCCTTGAATGGAGTGGTGAAGGAAAGACGGTTCTTGAAACATAATTACGTTGCCATTCAAAATAAATTATGTACAGTTGATAAATAAAATATTGAAAAAATAAAAAAGTAAAATTTCAAGAAACGGTCAAAATAACAAAGTAACACATCATATTTGAGGTAGTCCGAATATTCAAGTGCGATTCAATTATTAATTTATTTATTTTTATTAATTTTTTTATATTTACGCGAGTTAATTTTATTAGACAATATACTCATATTCAAATGCAAAATTCTATTTTATCGCCTAATACAATTATTGTATTCGAGAGTTACGACGAAGTTACGTGGCTTCTGGTTTTACGACGATTTTACGAAGAAACCCTCTTACGACGAATTTTCCATTACGACGTATGTATGAGGAAAATGTTACAACGAATTTACGATGAAACACTAAACACAAACCCAAAAATATCATCCGAAATTGTTGCTATTTAGTCGTAAATTACCCTCGTTTTAACGACGAATCTTATATAGTCGTAAATTCAATGTTACATTAACGTTGATTTAACGACGAACATTTACGATGAATTTTTGGCCTTGTAAAATTTACAAAGAATTAACGATAATATTCAATTTACATTGATCGATTTACGACGATCTAAAATTCGTCGTAAAATCGTTGTCTTACGACGTATTAACAACGAATACTGCCGTTGTAAAAGCCGTGTGCTTTTAGACTGGGTAGCTGACTATGGTGGTCAAACGGTGAAAAGAATAAAACTTTCCCTGCCAAGAAAAAAAAAAATCAAATTTTCAGTTCATTGAAAATCCAAATAAGTAGTTTTGCCAGCTCTCCCTCAGATTTGAACTGAATCATGATGCTAAGTTTCACGAGGAGAACAAGGTCCAAGATAATTGGAGCAACTAAGAGATAGTCCTAGTAGTTATTGTGCATCACAATTGCGTTCTTCTCTCTTTGCTGTATACTCATTTATGGCTTGCTTGCTATCCGCGAGATATGGTACATAACTTTATACTGAAACACACACACACAAATTGGATCAATGTGCATTGCAATTCTTAAAGAAAAAGGTTCAAAGTATATATGTAGTCATTTCTAACGTACCTTGATGATGACTACATGGCATAGGTTTTCTTCAGGCTCGAAGAGGATACCATTGCTAGCAATCATATCGTCCATGACATTGCTTTTCGAGATCTCCTTAGATCTGAATGTCTGTGGAGCTGAGAGGTTCATTCCATCAATGTTCCACAATTGATTGTAGCTTACAATTAAAGTAGGTTGTTAAGAAAAAACATAATCAATTTTGACACATTTATTCACTAACAAGAACGAGTTACTTGATACAAAAGTTCAACAAACCTTATTCTTGCACCATCTAGGAAATTAACCAAGACATGTGTCATCTTGGTTTAACCACTATTTAAATCATCTTCATCGATCAAAACATTATTCCTGATAGCCAAATCAATAAGACCTACAAAAAATCAATCAAAACAATCACAATTCCCAATTTAAGAGAAATTGACGATTAAAACTTCACTATATTGAAAATGGAACAAATGTGTTCTGAGATCTTCCATTGTTGAACATGATGGTTTCAAGAACACAAGCAATAACATAAAGCGTCGAATGAGAGATCTCGAACTTGTCTCTATCCATAAACTTCATAAGATTATATACTATGTCGTTTAGCCCAACAATCACAATGCTATAACGCTCTGTGTTAAACGTCCATAGTATAAGATGTTGGAATAGTATTATTGATGAATGATTTACACGAACTTATACAGAAGGAGAGGGGAACAATTATGGTAAATGCTAATTACAATAAAGGCTAAATATCTAGTTGACATATTTGGCTAATACGCCCCCTCAAGATGGAGGCTTCTTGAAGACTCCAAGCTTGGAGCATGCATGATGATCTTGGCAGTGGTTTGGTGAGGGTATCTGCAAGTTGATCATTGGTGGAGACATGTGAAACCCGAAGCATTCCTGCTTGAATCTGATTTCGTACGAAATGATAGTCGAGCGCTATATGTTTCATCCTCGAATGAAAAACAGGGTTTTCACATAAGTATGTTGCGCCGACATTGTCGCAATAGATTACCGGAGCCATAGGGAGATCAATTTTGAGTTCGGTGAGCATAGAACGTAGCCAACGTACCTCAGCAGCGGTGTTAGCCACGGCTCGATATTCTGCTTCTGTTGACGAGTGAGCAACACCACGTTGTTTCTTTGATGACCAAGAAATGGGATTCCGACCCATGTAGATAATGTACCCATTTGTCGAGACAAAATCATCCGTATCTCCTGCCCAATCGGTATCCGAAAAAGCATGTATAGAGGGCAAATTTTTTTTATGAATTTGAATACCATGTGTCTGCGTTCCAGCAAGATATCGTAGGACTCTCTTGGCAGCTGTCCAATGTTCTTGTGCCAGTCTATGCATGTATTGAGAGAGCTTGTTCATCGCGTAGGATAAATCTGGCCGCGTGAAAGCGAGATATTGAAAGCTGCCAACGAGTGAACGATATTGAGAAGGATCTGGGAGAGGAGTACCGCCATGGATAGTGAGTTTCGGAGAGGTCGGTAATGGTGTGGAGACAGGCTTGGCATCGGACATGTTGTGTTTGGCAAGTAAATCAACAATGTATTTTCGTTGCATCAAGTGAAGTCCTGAAGTAGATCAAGTGACCTCAACACCGAGAAAGTAATGAAGATCCGTAGGATCTTTAATAGAGAAGCGACTTGCAAAATTGAGGAGTACCCGAGAGATGTGGGAGTTGTTGTCACCGGTGACAATGATATCGTCGACGTAGACGAGAACATATGTTAAAGTGTCCCCGGTGGAGTGAATGAACAGAGATGTATCAGCAAGAGACGGTTTGAAGTTGTTGTCAAGAAGATGTTGTCGAAGAGCCATATACCCGGAGCGTGTAGCTTGTTTTAGTCTATAGATGGGTTTACAGAGTCGACATACATAGGACGGTCTATCTTGATCAACGAAGCCTGGTGGTTGAGACATGTAAATTTCCTCGGTGAGCTCTCCTTGTAAAAACGCATTGTTGACATCAAGTTGTTTAATCGGCCACGATTTTGAGGTTGCAATGTCGAGAACAAGTCGTATGGTTGTCCTTTTGATCACATGACTAAAGGTTTTGGCATAATCAAGACCATATTGTTGGGTGTACCCTTTTGCAACGAGTCGCGCCTTGTAGCGGTCAAGAGCACCATTGGAGTGAAATTTAGTTGTGAAAATCCAGCGACAACCAACAAGGTTTTGGTTTGGTTGTGACGGAACGAGATCCCACGTGTGGTTGATGTTATGAGCATCAAATTCATCCGAAGCAGCTCGACCCCACTTTTCATCTTTGAGAGCCTGAATTATTGTTCGCGGCTCCGGTATAAGTGACACGGGACCTGCAACAGCAAGAGAGAGTTTTTGTTTCGGTTTTTGGATATTGTTTTTGGCCCTGGTTTGCATTTTGTGAATATTTTGGTTTAGTGGTTCAGTGACTATTTGGGAGGATGTTTCGAATTGGTGGTTTGCAGGAAGGGTTATTGGACAGGTTTGGTTAGGATTAGGCTGATTTAAAAGTAATTGGGCCTGAGTTGTGGGTTGCAACTCAGTTTGAGTGTGAGCAGTGGGCTCAGGAGTAGATGGGTTTGGCTGGGCCATGGGCGAAGGCCCATTATGAGTTGGAGCAGTGGGCTCAGAAAAATGTGAGTTAGATGGAGAAGGAGCGTTAGAGAGAGACGGTAATACCTGTGTTTCAGCGGCGGTGAGTGTCGGAGTTGGTGTTGTCGGCGCTTGAGCGGGGTGAAGGTCTGAGCGTGGGGGTATGTTGTGAGTGGCCGAAGGAGAACTGATGAGTGGAACCGGCGTCACAAATGGCTGATTGTGAGTGGCGGTGTCTGCTGCAACCTCAGAGATCCGTGAGTGATGGGAATCACGAAACGGAAAAATCGATTCCTCAAATCTCACATGTCGTGATGTGTAGATACAACCAGTAGGCAGATAGAGACAATAATACGCACTCTGCGTTGTTGAATATCCAAGAAAAATACAACTCAAAGATCGATCATCAAGCTTATGAGTGTTGTAGGGTCGCAACCATGGGAAGCACAAGCACCCAAAAATCCTGAGTTTCTGATAATTTGCAGGCTGTTGAAAAAGTTTCTGGTACGGTGACAACATAGACAACACCAGAGTGGGCATACGATTGATGAGGTACACCGATGTAGCAAAGGCATATGGCCAATAAGTCTTCGGAATCGACGCCACAGACATGAGTGTTAGCCTAGTTTGGACAATGTGTCGATGTTTTCTCTCTGACATACCATTGTGTCAGGCGTATGTGGCGGTGAGGTAAAGTGTGAGATCCCACTGGAAGAGAGAAAAGCTCGCAAGGCAATAAATTCACCACCGTTGTCGGAGAAGAGTGTTCCAATGCGGGTCTGAAACATATTTTCAACCAGTGATTTGAAGGCCATGAAGGTGGGTTTGACATCTGATTTTCTCTTTAACGGGAACAGCCATGTATAGCGAGTGAAATGGTCGATAAAAATAACGTAGTACTTGTAGTTATCGACGGAGATAATTGGTGATGTCCAAACATCCGTGTAGACGTATTCAAGGGGTCGTTGAAACACAATGGAGGAATGAGTGAAAGGTAGCTTTTGGCTTTTATTGATAAGGCACTCGGTGCAGGATAACGTTTTTGAATGTGAAGAAGCAACATGAATCGAAAAATCAGAAACAATGTTGTGTAAAATTGAAGGAGATGGATGACCCAATCTTGAATGCCATGAGTGGAGGCTGCTTTTCGGACTTGAAGAAGACAACAACGCCATCGCGTGAGAGTTTGACACCTGCCACTCATACAACTGATCTTTAGTTCTGCCTTGGAGCAACGGGACCCCCATACTGAGATCCTTCACCTGAAAGGAAGCCGGGAAAAATTCGACAGAGACATTATTAGTGTTACACAATCGATATACAGAAATGAGATTCTTTCGTATATCGGGAACACATAATATTTTATCTAACGCAAGAGGTCGAATATGAGAAGGAAGAGATGTGGAACCCGTATGAGAGATGGGCAGATTGGAACCATCAGCGAGTAGCACATCGTCACCACCATTGTATTGTTGGTGGAGTGAAAGATTATTGAGATCAGAGATTATGTGGTGTGTGGCACCGGAGTCGAGAAGCCAATTTTTCGCCGTGTACGGTGTGTTGTCAACGAGATTGGCACGAGGCTGCCATGGACGGAAAGGACTCGGAGGCATCGGATTTGCGGGCAATTGCAGAGATTGGAGTTGAGGACAGCGACGTGCACTGTGGCCTTGAACATTACAGAACTGACACTTGCTAGGTATGGCCTTGAAATTCTTGAGTTATTGCGGTTTTGATGTTGTTATGGCTGCCAGTTGGTGGTGTTGTTGTCGCTGCGTCGATTGTGACTACGGTTGTTGTTGATGTTGTAGTTATGATTGTTGGTGTGATGTTGTTGAACATTGTTGGCGGACACCGGAAATGGAGAGGAGTTGGCGACATCAGCAGCAGCAAGAAGCTTAGCTTCATGATTGAGAAGCCGTTCATGAACTTCAGTGAGTGTTGGTGGTGAGTCTTTGCCTTCGATCTGGTCCACCACCGTTTTGTAGTCATCGGGAAGACCATCAAGGATGAACTCAATCTGATCTTCATGGTCAAATGGTTTGCCAAGAATGGCAACGTGATCGAAGCGAGTCATCATGCCTTGCATATATTCATCAATGGTTTTTGTACATTTGGTGGAGTTTTTGACTTGAGCTTTGAGTTGTTGGATATGGCCTCTGCTTGGATTTGCGTATGTTGAGGAGAGTTTGATCCAGATCTCGGAGGCTGTGGTCGTGCGTGACACCATAGGTTGAAGAGATTGTGAAATCGCACCAAGAAGTGCGCTGTAGATGAGTTTATCTTGGCGGCTCCATTTGAGAAACTCTGGGTTTGGAGAGACCACGGTGCCATCGATGATGGTGGCAGGAGGAGCAGCGGTGGAGCCATAAAAAATTGATTTTTCTGAAATGTTTTTAATTTTAATAACTCCAATAATCATAACACTAATTTGTAGTTTGAATAATATATATATGAAACTTAGAAGCGCTATATCAAATTTCTGGTGAAGTTCCAAGAAAAATAGTAGAGGTTTACGCTGGATAGCATGGGACAAGATATGTATCCCCAAAATAAATGTGTGCTGGGTTTCCGAGTCTTTCATGATTTCAATATAGCCTTGCTCACTAAGAAATTGTGGATACTTATTCAATTTCCCTCGTCTCTTCTTGTACTGGTTATCTGAGGACAATATTATCTTCGATCATCTCCTCTGGAAGACCAGGAGGTTTACTCACCATCATATGGTTGGTGCAATATCCTTGCCGCAAAGCCTTTCTTGAAACTAGGTTAAAAAAAAACTATTGGGTCGGGTCTTCATACTAAGGTATGGAATGAACATTGGGTTCAAGACATGCAAGCTCGTCTGGCGAGAACTTATGCTCAGGTCGGATATAGGCACCCTCAGCTCCATGTCCATTCATTTATCAGACGAGATACAAAAGAGTGGAATGTCCCCCTTCTACGAGAAAAATTCCAACCCGAGGATATCCCGTTTATCCTAGTGTTGAGACATAGTCGTAATTTTTTCATTGATGGGTACGCATGTAACCATACGAAATCAGGCATATACACTATGAAATCCGGATATGATCTTATTAGAAAATTCAATTTACTCCAAAACCCAGTTGTTGATCCGTAAATCACACAAAATGGGTAAAACAGTACTTTAATCGGAATCTCGTTTATTGATCAAGAGTCGGTGTTACAACAGAGTTTTAGTAAGATGGCAAAGACAAAAGAAGTTGAGATCGGTAAGGGAGCTCTCTCGTATTCTCTGGTCTCTACGGAAGTTGTGTGTATTTTATGAATGAGTCCTCTCCTCTATTTATATTGTCTTGAGACGGTTTGAAGAGAGAATATTTCCTTCTCCGAGTTTGATTAGGAGAAGGAAATATTCCGGTTTTCTCTCCGAGATAAGGATATCTTCCTAATATCTCGAAGATTCAGTCGAGGGGAATATTTCCTTTTCAGAGATCGGCGGAAAAGGGGAAATATTCCGGTTATTATCTGTTGTAAGGGACCGGGCTCGCGCTGGGCCTAGATCGGTGACCGAGATGGGTTTTAGCGAGATTCCGAGTTTGGTCCAATGTTTTTGGGCTGACATGTCCTTGATCCGAACCATCGTAAACCGGTCATGATCGAACCGGTCTCGGTTCGAACCGAGTTAAACCAGGGAGTGCTAATCCCCCGTCTAACAATTGGTCCCCCCTCAGTTCGGTGAGGGAGTTTATGAGTTCAGTGAATTTCTAAGGAGTATTCTTTAGCTCGGTTAGAATTGAGATCGGTACGATCTGATCAGATTCTATTTTAAGTTCGGCGAATTCCTTTCGAAAGTTAAGATTGGAATTCTCGTGGTCGAATTCGAACTTTCGAGTTCGGTGAATCTTTGAGTTGATTCGTAATCCTTCTTCTCTTTCTCGAGAAGAGGCGTGTTGATTCGGAATCGTTATTCTCCTCGGAAAAAGGCGAGTCGATTTGTTTTCCCAAACTTTCGCGGAATTCGAGGAGTCGTCATGATTGCGATTTTCTTTATAAATATTGGGCGAACCTCGCTCGTTTCTCACTTCTCCCTTGCTTCCGAAAAATGTACTCTTTCTCTCTCTAAACGCTTTCCCTTCTCTCTAGATTTTTTGTATTTTTCCGATTTCCGGTCGTTATTCCGTCGCGATTTCTCCGATCTGTTTGAAGATCTTCAAACTTTCCGGTCGATCTTCAACTGTTCTTCATCAATCTTCAAGTTGTTCTTCATCAATCTTCAAATTGTTCTTCATCAATTCCTTCTTCCGATCGAGATGAATTTTGAAGGTGCCTCCATTTCTGTTGATGACCGATCTCCGAACCAAGACTTTTCGGACGATAGGCGTTTCATGGATGATTCCGTCTCGAGCTCGGATATGCCAGAATTGTTAGCATAACTCGCGTCATGGTGAAGCGAGTAGTTCTAGGGTTGCTGTCGAGATCCCTCATCTGAGGGATGAGTTCGGAGATCGGGCCGAGGAAGTAGCTGGAACAGACAACCAAGTTTGCATGGATCGAGAATTTGCAGCTCGGCTCGAGGCGGAAGATGTTGTGGAAACAGATAGCCAAGTTTGAGCCGATCGCGAATTTGCTGTTCGGCTACAAGAAGCCGAAGATGCGGCTCGGCAAGACGATCATGGCGTTTCGCCAAAGGTCCGTTCGGATGAAGGAGAGGACGAAGAACCAGAGTCTCTGGTAGCTCGGAGAAAGATAGAGGAGCCTTCGATCATTGGACCAACGCAGTCCAAAAGGAGTACGGTTCAAGTCACTTTGGAAAAGTGCGGGGCTCCGGACAAACTTGTTTACAAGATCCCGAAGGTGACCGATCGACCGTGGAACGCTCCTGAGGGTTACATCTGTGTTTATGAAGATTATTTTCAGGAGTGCGGCCTCCAATTTCCGATACCCGAGCTCTTCTACAAGTATTGCAAGAGAAGACATGTCGCAACATCTCAACTTTTGCCGGCCACGGTGATCAACCTGATGGGTCTCCTAACTCTCGGTGATGACTGTGATGTTCCCATCACGATCGAGATATTCGAGATGTTGTTCCGAGTAGTATGTTCGGAGGTCAGGCCTTGGTTTTTGTGTGCGCAAGCGAAGCCGGAGTATGATCTTATTACTGGGGTTAAACCGAGCAAGGTTAATCACTGGAATACTCGATACTTCTTTGTGAAAGTCGACGAATACTCCGTTGAACGTCCTGACGGGACTTACCGAACTCGATGGAGGAGCCCCATAGGTAGATATCGGTTCTTTGGTTTTTTCTCTTTCGCTTTATTTTACCTAAGTATTGTTTGTTGCTTTGTTTTTCAGTGCGTCATCTTCTGAGCTTCTTGATTACCACTCCCAGATTTACTCATCTTCACGCGAAGGAGTTGAGCGCGGCAGGAAAAGTTCGGTGGTCCGAGGCGTACCAGGACAAACTTGACCAGAAAGGTAAGCATATCAGTTCTTCTTTCTTGTTTTAGATCGGTAATTGGCTCTAACCCTTTGTCTTTGTCCTTCTTCAGCCAATCCGTCTCGTCGAAAGAGGAAGATGAAACTAGACGACATCCCGAACTTAATGGATGACATGGACGGTGATGAAGTGGATGTGGATGTCCCTTCTGTAGCCGAACAAGTGAATCCTGAGGTTCCTTCCTCGATTGAGGTCGGACAAACGGCTAACGACGAAGAGATCGTCGGAGGTGATGTTCCCGCTGGGGAACAGGTTCTTGCTGAAGAACAAACTTCTCTTCCGGCTGAAAAGAAGAGAAAAAGGAAAACAAAAAGGGGGACTCGGCAAGCGACCGACCAAACCGCTGGGGTCGGTACTGAAAATGCTGAGCGTGACGAGGGGAATACCGAACCTCGACGTGCCGAAGAAGAAACGGTGGTCTTGTCGGATGATTCTCCCGTTCCGAAGAGGCATCGGACGTCAGTTCCAGCGACTGATGCGTGGGATTATGCCAAAACATATCGGCGTGTAAGCTTTGGCCCGGACTTTCTTCCTCCGATCGATCACCTTCATAAGTCCGAGGCTTTCGAGAAGTTGGCTCGGACCACTGCTGAGGTAAACACTCCTTTCCGAGTTTGTCGCTCTTTCTTTTCAATCCTTGTTTCTGACGTTTGTTACTTCGACAGATGGTTGCCCAGACGAATGAGATCGTCGGGTCTTACAACCGTGAGCTCGGAACCTCCCGTCGTAAGGCTTTCGAAGCGAGCGTCCAAGTCGTGGAACTTCACAAGGAGCTGCACGTGTCTGATGACAGGGTGGAAGCTGGCGATCGCACGGTAGCCGAGCTGACTAGGGAGCTGGCCGCACTGAAGAGGTCCAACGCCGAGCTGGAGTTGGAAAAGGATGCGCTTTCGATGAAGTTTTTTGCAGAAACTTCGCAATTGCGGGCTGGCCGTACTCAGCAGGTTTCAAAGAGGAAGGTGGTCACCGAAAAGTGCCAAGTTCGGCTCCAAAAGGTCAAGGATCATCTATCGGCAATCGATCAGGCAAAGAAGCCATTCCTCGCTATCAACCAATTCCAAGGAATTCTTGGTTTTTGTGAGAGCCTCAAGAAGAAGCACGACATTATCGTTCCGCCGTCTCGCATCGAGAAGCTCGAGAAGCTCAAGGCCGAAAAATCGGCTGAATATGCTGCGATCGACCTCCGCGAGCTGGTTGATGCGGACCTGGTTGTCTTGCCGTTCACCGATCCAGTGCACCCTGAGGTTTCGACCTCGATGGGTAATGAAGTTCCACTGGGGCTGGATGAGTTCGGATCTAATCGGGCTTCGATGTCGGCAGATCGCGCTGATGCGATGCGGAGGCAACACGTTTAAATGGCTTTTATTTTTCTATCTTTTTGTTATTTGTTTAGTTTTCTTCTGCCCGAAAGGGCTTATAACTTGACCTCTTGGACCTGAGGGTTTTTATAGTCCGGTATCCATTTTGTTATTTGCCCGAGGGGCTTTAAATGAATCCCGGTATTTATCGATTGCTGACTTGAATGTTATACTTAGTCGTTTTCTAAGTTATTTCTATGTTGAGTCTTGGTATATTTGAAGTCGTACATTATACGAACTCCTCAAGCTTGTCGTACACAATGGTGCCGTAATCAGTACGGTCTTAGCCGGGTGAAGAGGACGAGTTTGACTGAACCTGTTCGAGGTCGGCGATCCATGTCGTAGATCGGCTTACTAATTTTGCGATTGTTGAGAAATCGGCTTACTGGTTTTGCGATTGTTGAGAAATCGGCTTACTAATTTTGCGATTGTTGAGAAATCGGCTTAACTTTGCGAGGAAATACGTTCGGCTTGACCTTAGAGTTTGATTCAAGAATACATGAACAACTTATCTTAATATGCTCTAGGTTTTTCTCATATTGAATCCAAGTGTGCGAGAAAGACTCGACTTATTTGGCTTAGATAATCTGAGAAGTTAATGCGAGACTGGTCTCGGCTTCGAATGTGGAAAGTGTGTTATCCATTGCACCATGAGGATGCGTGCGAGCTTAGCTCGGCTTATTCGATCGTCTGGCCAGGACGTCGATATGGAAACCGTTGTGGTTGACTTAAAAATACGAACTGTTGGAGTTCGGCAAACATAAAGTTTGACTTAAAAATACGAACTGTTGGAGTTCGGCAAACATAAAGTTTGACTTAAAAATACGAACTGTTGGAGTTCGGCAAACATAAAGTTTGTCTTAAAAATACGAACTGTTGGAATTCGGTTTAAAATGCCTTCGCATAATAAAATTTTATTAATGTTATAGCTGCGCCTGTGAAGGCTGCCTACGTACATTCGAAAGAAGGATCAAGCCATTCGTAGTTAATATTACATATTGGAATCGAGCCTATGTGTAGTAGCTCGGTGATCTTTTTTTTTTTTTTTTTTTTTTTTTGGTGCTCGAGAGCTGGCCTAGATGTAGTAGCGCTTGAGGTTCATTGAATTCCATGAACGGGGAATAGGGGTTCCGTCTAGCTTCATGAGCTCGTAGACGCCTGGTTTGACTACCCTCATGACCTGATAAGGTCCTTCCCAGTTTGTGCCGAGCTTGCCGGCATTCTTTTCTTCGCTGCCTTCTCAGACTTTTCTCAGAACAAGGTCGCCGTCAGTGAAATAACGTCCGCGGACCTTCTTGTTGTAGTAGCGTGCTGCCAAGTTCTGATAATTCTGAATTCGGAGTAAGGCTTGATCGCGTTGTTCCTCGAGATTGTCGAGGTTGTTGAGCATGATCTCATCGTTAATATCGGGGTTTTGCACAAGCATCGTTCGACGGATAGTCGGGATTGTGAGTTCGGCCGGGCATAGGGCTTCCACACCGTAAGCCATGTAGAAAGGGGATTGTCCCGTTGAAGATCTTGGAGTCGTGCGATATGACCATAAGACTCCGTCGAGTTTATCAGACCATGTCCCTTTATGAGTATCCAATCGTTTCTTGAGGCCAGCGATGATCGTTTTGTTTGTTGCTTCGGCTAGGCCGTTGCTCGGCGGGTATCTCGGTGTAGAGAAACTTAGCCGAATTTTCAACTTGGCGCAGAAATCGTTGAATAGCGTTGATATAAACTGAGGTCCGTTATCAGTGATAATCTCGTATGGAACTCCATGTCGGCAGATGATGAATTTCCAGACGAAATTCTGAACGTTAGAAGCGAGGATGACGGGATATGCCTCGGCTTCCACCCACTTGGTAAAGTAATATGTCATGACGAGGATGAACTTTTTCTGCGTGGTGGATCGTCTGAAAGGGCCGATGATGTCCATCCCCCAACGCATGAATGGATACGGAGCTGTCGAAGTGGTTAGCAGCTCGGTAGGAAGGTGTATAATTGGGCCGTGTCTTTGACATTTGTCGCATTTTGCGACGAACTTCTCGCAGTCTGCTTGCATGCTTGGCCAATAATAGCTTGCTCGTTTGATTTTCATGGCTAGTGATCGGCCATCGGAGTGATTACCGCCATCGTCTTCGTGTATTTTCTTCATGACTTCCTGGATCTCATCACCCGAGATGCACTTGAGGAGGATTCCTGCCGCACTCCAACGAAACAGTCCATCTTTGATAAGTATGTAGCGAGCAGCCCGCATTTTGACTCGTCGAGCGGCCCATCTGTCCACAGGGATGTCACCATCGATGATGTACATTTTTATCTCTTGTGTCCAATCGGCGGGCGTCTGCTCGTCAGACTGTTCGAGGTTTATCGGCTCGTGAAGGCCGTCTGTCTGTTCTTCCGCTTTGTTGTCTGATTGGGCTGACTCATCGACTTGCGGCAAGTCATTGTTGCCTTCGGCGATAGTAGCATGTTCGGGCTCGGTGTCCTGATCAGACTCGACGGTCGGAATCCGTCTTTGTCGACGTAAGACGGGTTCGGTCGCAGGATTTTCCTCGTAATCCCGTCGACGAGTCGTGATAATACATTGCTCCGTGTTTCCAATACTTGGCTCTGATATACTTTCGAGCGGAATCGTTCGCCTGAGATGAGGGTCTGAGCTTGAAGCTAGAGCAGCGAGTGCGTCGAATTGTGCAGCGAGTTGTTTGACGAGCTTGAGGTATGCATCCATTAGATCATTCTTGGCATCATACTCCCCGCTAAATTGACTAGCGACGAGCAGCGAGTCGCAGTAGGCATGTATGCGTGTTGCGCCGATGGCTTTGGCCAAACGTAGTCCGGCAATTAACGCTTCGTATTCTGCCTCGTTGTTTGATGCGCTGAACGCCAGGCGGAAGGATTGCTCTAAGATTTCTCCCGTCGGAGATTTGAGGCGAATGCCTATTCCGGAGCCACGATGAGATGAAGACCCGTCGACGTGAAGGATCCATTGTTCGGTGGTTACGACATCAGTATTGACGTAATCTGGAGATAACTCGATGAGGAAATCGGCAAGGACTTGCGACTTGATGCTCGTTCGGCTCTTGTAATCGATGTCGTACTCGCTGAGTTCAATAGCCCATTTAGCCAGTCGGCCGGATTGGCTCGGACTATGTAAAATCGTCTGGAGTGGCTGATTGGTTAAGACGGTGATTGAGTGTGACTGAAAATAGGGGCGTAGCTTCCGAGCTGAGATAACAACGGCGAGAGCCAGTTTTTCGAGAGTCGGATATCGTCCTTCAGCACCATCGAGCGATTTGCTGATATAGAAGATTGGCTTTTGTTCGCCCCGGTCTTCCCGGACAAGGACCCCGCTGACCGCCGAGGTCGATATTGCGATGTAGAGGTAGAGAGTCTCGCCATCTTCGGGTTTTGCTAGAACTGGTGAGGTTGACAAGTACTCCTTGAGCTGCTTGAATGATTCTTCGCACTTGTCATCCCATTCGAGATCTTTGTTACCGCGCAACATTTGGTAGAAGGGGAGACACTTGTCGGTAGATCGGGAGATGAACCGATTGAGTGCAGCGATACGTCCTGTTAACCTTTGCACTTCCCTTCTCGTCGTCGGAGATGGTAGGTCAAGGATCGCTGAGATCTGTTTAGAATTGGCTTCGATTCCCCTTTGAGTCACGATATATCCGAGGAACTCTCCCGAGGTCACGCCAAATGTGCATTTGGTCAGGTTAAGCTTCATGCCGTACTCGTTTAGGATGTCGAAGCAGGTGTTGAGGTGTCCGATATGATCCTTGGCAATTAGCGATTTGACTAGCATATCGTCGATGTAGACCTCCATTGTCTTGCCGAGCTGGCTGGCAAACATTCGATTGACGAGTCGTTGATAAGTTGCACCGGCGTTCTTCAGGCCGAAGGGCATAACCTTATAGCAATAGATACCACGGTCGGTTATAAAGGAGGTCTTCTCACGATCGTCCGGATCCATGAGTATCTGATTGTAGCCTGAAAAGGCGTCCATGAACGATAGGAGTTCGTTCCCAGCAGTGGCTTCGACGAGTCTGTCGATGTGTGGGAGCGGGAAACTATCTTTTGGGCAAGCTTTGTTCAGGTCGGTAAAATCGACGTAGATCCTCCATTTGCCGTTCTTCTTTTTGACAACGACTAGGTTTGCCAACCAGTCCGAATACCGTACTTCCGTGATTGATCCCGCGCTAAGAAACTTCTCGACTTCATCGTTAACGGCCCGAGCCTTCTCGGGACCAAGCTTGTGTCGCTTCTGCTTGATCGGTTTGAAGGTGGAATCAATATTGAGCTCGTGATTCGTTATCTTTGGGTTGATCCCTGGCATGTCCGTGATTGTCCAGGCGAAGGTCGAAACGTTCCTTATAAGGAATCGGATCAAGTCTGTCTTGATATCTTCATCGAGCTCGGCTCCGATCCCTACGCATCTCTCTGGATTGAAATCATCAATGTTGATTTGGACGATCGTTTCGCGTCGCGGCAGATCGGGATCGTTCGGAATTTTCTTCTTATTGATGATGTAAGTGCGGGGCGTGGTCCTTAGTTTGCATTCGTTGATGAAACACGTTCGGGACATCACCTGGTCGCCTTTGAGAGTGAAGACTCCGGAAGGTGTTGGGAACTTGACGCACTGGTGATATGTTGATACGACGGCTTTCATCGAAAATATCCACGGTGTGCCGAGTATCACATTGTAGATTGCGGGTTTGTTCAATACCAGGAACTTGACCATCCGACAAATCCCTCCGGTATACATGGGGAGCTTGACCGTCCCTGCAGTCATGGTTTGCTCACTTGAGAAACCGGTGAGTGGTTCGATGTTCGGTCTAATCTGATTGTCGGGATAGTCCAGTGTATCTTTAAAAATTACGTTGACCGAGCTCCCAGTGTCGACCAAGATTCGTCCGACTACAACATTGCTGATGAGTGCTTCGCGACCAACGGATCGTTATGCGGCATAGGGAGTCCCTCGGTGTCGGCCTCAGAAAAGGTGATCGGCATTCCGCAAGATGTAATCTGGTTTGTATGTTTTGCGGCCGCTGCTTCCTTACTGTACGTCTTTAGAGCTCGGACAGAATAGTTGCATGATTCCAATGCGCCCATGATCATGTTGACACGCTTCCGAACTTGTGGAGGTTGCTGAGCCTCCACTTTTTCCTCTCGATCTCGTTTCGGTTGTTCTTCGTTAGACTTATCTTTAGGTTGCCCGGTAGCCTTGCTCGGTTTATAGTTACGTCTTCTTTCGTTATCGTTACGGCGAGGTTTATTCGAAGGTTGGAAGGCTCATTCGACTGGAACTTCCCCCTTTTTGTACTTCATCAGCAAGAATTCCTGTAGGTGTCGGCACTCTTCAGTTGAATGATTTCTGACTCGGTTGTGGAATTTGCAGTATAGTCCGGGCTCGGTATCAGGCTTTTTTGGTTCGTCCGACCGAACCCAAGTGTTCGACCAGGATTGCTGAGTTTGAACCGTGTTGACGGGCTGCTTTGGAAGGACATACTGTTTATCCTTAGCAGCAGGCTGTTTCGTTAGTGCGTACCGCCTATCTTTCTCGGATCTTTCCTCTTCCTCCATTATGAAGATGTGCGCCTTGTGTAAGATGTCTTCCAACGTCTTTGGATTGTTGCGTTTGATCTCCTTGTGGAAGTCTGATTCGTACCAGGTCGCTTTATAAAGAGCCTCGATCGCAGCTTCGTCGTCGATCGTACAGTGGGATACGACCGCTTTGAAACGATCCATGAAGTTGCGTAGGGGCTTGTCCTGCTTCTGTTCGAGGGCCCACAGTTCGGCGTTCTTTGTTTTCTGCTTGATAAACATGGTGAAGCGTTTGAGGAACTTGGTAGTGAGCTCGTTGTAGCTGTTGACTGAATTTGGCTCAAGTGTCGAAAACCAATCGAGCGCGGCTCCGGATAGGTTCTCTACAAATAATTTGCACATGGCTGCGTCCTTTTCGTTTTCCGAGCCGAAACGAAATCGATTCATCATGATAACAAAAGAGGTCAGGAAATGCTTAGGATCGGTAAACCCATCGTATGGTGTGATCTTGACCCTTTCCAATCGTCGGACTGGAGTGTTGATGACTCGGTTCGTAAATGGTGTCCTCTGTGACTCCTGAATCACCCGGTCGATTTCTGGCGTTGAGCTCGTCGCCTGGTGGACTTTAGACCGCATGTCTTGTAACTGGGCGTGGACCCTTGCGAATTCCAGGTTCATGGCGGCTTGATCCGCGATGCGGATTTCCGAATCGGCTGCAGATCTCCTAGTCGGTAGGTCGGTCGCACCCGGGAGTTGAGCGTCGGTCAGGTCGGACAAGAGGTTCCGGCGTAATGCGTTTTCGTTGGCGGGGGTGATCAGGTTTGGATCGAGGGTACCGATCTGGCTTCGGCGTTCAAAGTGGGATGCTATTAGAGACGCGATCCGCTCTTTATTCTTTTTGTTGATTTCTGCGAACTGTGCTGCCATGGCTTCCATAAAGATGGTCGGGTCCATGAATGTTGGGGTAGCTGGAGGCGGTGGAAGAGTCCTCGGGGGATTGGTCTGATTATCCCTTCCAGTAGGTAAGGTCGGAGGGAGTCCTCCTCCGGTTGTCGGTAATTCAGTGTCGGTTGGATTGAGTTCGTCAGCCCGAGGGTTTTGGTCATCGTTTTCTGAGCCGTTGATGCCGACTACGGAGGTGTCGATTGGTAGAACCATCGCCGAACTCAATCAAACGATATCCAAAAGTATTGTTCTATTTGTCCCCACAGTCGGCGCCAATTGTTGATCCGTAAATCATACAAAAGGAGTAAAACAGTACTTTAATCGGAATCTCGTTTATTGATCAAGAGTCGGTGTTACAACAGAGTTTTAGTAAGATGGCAAAGACAAAAGAACTTGAGATCGGTAAGGGAGCTCTCTCGTATTCTCTGGTCTCTGCGGAAGTTGTGTGTATTTTATGAATGTGTCCTCTCCTCTATTTATATTGTCTTGAGGCGGTTTGAAGAGAGAATATTTCCTTCTCCGAGTTTGATTAGGAGAAGAAAATATTTCGGTTTTCTCTCCGAGATAATGATATCTTCCTAATATCTCAAAGATTCAGTCGAGGGGAATATTTCCTTTTCCGAGATCGGTGGAAAAGGGGAAATATTCCGGTTATTATCTGTTGTAAGGGACCATGCTCGCGCTGGGCCTAGATCGCTGACCGAGATGGGTTTTAGCGAGATTCCGAGTTTGGCCCAATGTTTTTGGGCTGACATGTCTTTGATCCGAACCATCGTAAACCGGTCTTGATCGAACCGGTTTTGGTTCGAACCGAGTTAAACCAGGGGGTGTTAATCCCCCCTCTAACACCAATGGAAGTTAGAGAACCAAATATTACATGTCTACAGAGCCAGGTGTGGAAACTCCGTACGGCTGGAAAACTCAAACATTTCATGTGGCAGCCGCTATCAGGATGTGTTACGATTTGTGAGCGCCTTACTCATAGGCATCTGGGCACCGATAAGAGTTTTCCTAGGTGTGGTGATCCAAAGGAATCGATAAACAATCTTCTTTTTTTAATGTCCCTCAGCTTTAGAAGTTTGGGCTTTATCGGACTTTCCGTCCCTTCCGGATTTTTTCCCGAGTACATATCTATTTACTGAAATATGGACTTTCTATTTTGGAGAACAAAATAATTGGGTCTCAGAGATCCACATAAAAACATATATTCTTTGATCATATGGTACTTATGGAAGGCAAATAACGATAAAGTTTTCAACGGAAAATAATTTTCTCCGGTAGATACAATTCAGCTAGCTTCACTCGAAGTAAAAAGTTGGAGGATAGCAAACCAAAAGTATGGCGAAGAAGAGGTAGAAGCCTCACATGACCAAGACGTATCCATAGTTCCCCCTTTGGATCCTCGAATCCCGGCTTGTCAAATCAATGCCTCTTGGATTGATCATGGACCGGTCAGTGGCATAGGGTGGCGCCATACAGACAATATGGGACAAGAGATCTTCAGACTTCAAGGTTGTCGTAGACGTGTCTCGGCGTTATATGCTGACATGGATGGACTACTATGGGCTTGTCTTGCCTAAGAGAAAAGTGTATACATACGATTTGAATCGAGACGGATTGTTCAGACTTGGTGGAAATGATTGAGAATTAGGAAGATTGGCTGGCTTTTATTTCGGAATTAGATTCCTTCTACCTCCTCATAGATGCCTTTGAGAATTTTACCATAGCTCATACTAGGCCTAATTCATACTCCTCGTGCTTTAAATGTGTGTACCGACTTTCTTGCAAAAGAGGCTCGAGCACAAGGCCTCTTATTTTCTCATTTA
This sequence comes from Eutrema yunnanense, assembly GCA_002933935.1. Classification (NCBI taxonomy): domain Eukaryota; kingdom Viridiplantae; phylum Streptophyta; class Magnoliopsida; order Brassicales; family Brassicaceae; genus Eutrema; species Eutrema yunnanense. Next base: position 26,771 of record PKML01018090.1, on the reverse strand, counting down.
AGTCATACAGAATCGGTAAGAATTGTTCCACATAACCACCATTTTACTGGGCAAAACTTGATTTAGTCATATGTTTAGACGACAAACTAATAATAATAATAAATAAATGCTGCAATTGTATTCTCGTTGTTTTTTATGGGTTGTTCATGATATTTTTTTCTCAATCCTAATTATTTTTTTGTTTATTGTATAATGGATTTTACATTTTTATATAACATCTATAGTAAAAAAAGGTGGATTAGTCACAAAACACTTTCCAATATATGCATATATTGTATTCATATATATTTGTCTACAAGAAGCATCATGCATCATGCATAGATCATGCATCATGCATATATCAAACATCATGCATGGATCAAGCATCATGCGTTAATTTTCTAACATTTTTCAATTTTAATAACTTCAATAATTATAGCACTAATTTGTAGTTTAAATAATAAACATATGTTGCAATTTGATTCTCGTTATTTTTATGGGTTGTTCATGATATTTTTTTTCAGTTTTCTCAATCCTAATTATTTGTTTGTTTAATATATAAAGAATTTTATATTTTTATTTACATATGTAGTAAAAAAAGTGTGGACTAGTAAGAAAACACTTTCCAATAATTGCGTATACTGCATTCATATATATTTGTATAGAAAAAACATCATGCATGGATCATGCATAATGCATAGATCAAGCATCATGCATGGATCAATCATCATGCATGGATCACACATCATGCATTATGCACAGAGCCGTGCCTAGAGATACAAAGCCCGTAAGCGGTGTTAAAAAAAGGCCCCAATTAACCATCATCGTCCCAAATTCATATAAAACCATCCAATTCATAAAGAGTTACAACAATCTTTCAATAAAAAAAATATTTAATTACAAAAGTGTATTGTATATTAAGAAATAATTCACGCTTTATATAACTTTGGTATAAAGAGCATGTGCACTAAGAGTCTATAGCAACATGCTTTCCTTCATCATAACAACAATTGATTGTTTCCATATTCACAAAACTACAATACATATCTAATTTTTTTAACATATTCCAATCTAAAATTCCAAATCATAATTTTTTAAAGTTGATAAATATGCCAATTATTTGAGTTTTCGTTTGTAATTTAATCTAAATCACCAATCAAACTAAATCTAATATTAGATGAAACAAAATTATGATGAAAAAAATACTTAGCAATTAGCAAGTACCAATTGATTATGTGGTTGTTATGAAAAGAAGAAGTGAGTTGCACAAGTTTTCGACGAAGAAGAGGAGAATAAAAGCTTAATTTGTCTAATTGTTTAAGTTGATACGTGTGTTCCTCTAATATTTTATTGTATTGTTAAATTAATTTTTAATTAGTTGCTAGTTTTATATAAACAAACATTTTCATATTACTAACAACTAATGAACTTAAATAAGGAATTAGGCCCTTCATTTTGTTTAAAGTGGGTCTGTAGGCGAATGTTTTGCCTACTTGTGCATAGGCACGACCCTGATTATGCATAATTTTCTAACATTTTTTAAAATTTTAATAATTTCAATAATTATAACACTAATTTGTAGTTTAAATAATAAATATATGCTACAATTTGATTCTCATTATTTTTATGGGTTGTTCATAATAGTTTTTCAGTTTTCTCAATTTTAATTATTTGTTTGTTTAATGTATAATGGATTTTATGTTTTTATATCACATATACGGTAAAAAAAAGTGTGGAGTAATCAGAAAACATTTGTCAATATATGCGTATATTGTATTCATATATATATATATATATTTTTTCTTCTATAACCATCATGCATTTTCTTTATTATTGCATTTTTTATATATTAATTCACTTGTCTTACCAGTTTAGGCTTTTTATGTACAAGATAAAGAAGATTTTGATCTACGCGGTTGAGAAAGCATTCAAAGAACTAGAAACAGTATCGGGAGAGACTGATACGCGAAAGAAGATAAATTTTTTGTTCACATACAACAATAAAATAAGTGAGTTTTGGTGTTTTTCGTTTCTAGAATAGAATTATGGTTTTGGTGTTTTTTCCTTTTTAGTTTCAGCTCAGGGCACACTTCCTTTTTACTGCACGTTTTCATGGTGGCTTAGAGTTATGATTTATTATGTCTTGGTTTTTGAGAAATTGCTCATTTAATTCCTCACCTATTTTCGCGTGCTCAATTTATCCCCCAACTATCGCTTGCTCAAAATAATTCCCCAAGTTATAGTTGACTTTGCAAAATCAAGATTAACAAAGTCAAACGCTAATTACTAAATGGATACATGTCCACTAAATCGGCTATAACTCCTTCAATATAACCCGGAATGAAATGAAACTACTCCCATTGGAAAGCTAACTCAATTTTCTATAACTATATTCAAAGGGAAGGCTTCCATCCGAGTTGATCGATCCAAGAGGCACTATAATCTAAAGTTATAGTAAATTGAGTTAGCTTTCCCATGGAAGTGGTTTCAACTCATTCGGGGTTGTATTGAAGGAGTTACAGCCACTAAAGTGGACATGTATCCATTTAGTAATTAGCGTTTGACTTTGTTAATCCCGATTTTGCAAAGTCAACTACAACTTGGGGAATTATTTTGATCAACCGATAGTTGGGGAATAAATTGAGCGCGCGAAAATAGGTAAGGAATTAAATGAGCAATTTTCCCTTGGTTTTTCATGATTTTTTAATAAATAATTTGTTATGATACTTGATGTATTCAAGATTTTTAGCCTGTCGACTAAAACAAATTTGGATTTGAGATTTTCTTTGCGGTTATATTCATTTGGTTGTGAGCCATATGTCACGATCCAATCTCTTGAACACACCTTTGGGCCGGACCATGAGGTTCCCCACCTCTCCCTTTGCCTTTTTAAAGCCTTTTTCTTTCATTTTTGTGGGCTGGATCAAGTCAAGAAGCTTCTAGGATCCTAATAAATGGGTGGCGGATTTGTAGGGATATTTTTTGGGGACAAAGTTTTGAGAAATATCCTACTAAACTTATTAGCATCTTTGTAATTAAGGCCATATCTTTAATATCGGCCGTTAGTTCGTTTTAATCTCCACCATCCATTTTGGGGGTGTTTTTTCTATAAATAGGGGTGAGACCCCTCATTTGTAATCATCCAACATTTTTTTCAATATCTAAGCAATTCAGTATTCACTTGTCTTTTCTCGAGTTTTTCATTCTTTCCGAGTTCTTTTCTCAAAGTGTCGGATGTTTTTAGGTGTGATGCTGCCTAGTCTATTTGCTTGAGGCAAACAGAGACTAGGGCCGCACGGTTTGATCCCCAAAGATCAAATCCGTGACAAGTGCTATAAGAGCCAGGTTCGATCAAAAGCAAGAGAGTTACTGAAAGATGGTGGGACAAAATGAAGAGTAAATTGTTGAGGAGAACAACGGTGACGAAACACGGGGGCAGAGTGCCTTTGATGTGAACGTGCCGAAGAAGAAGCGAGACAAGAGTAGAGTTCGAGATGAGCTCGGATCCTTGGTGTCGCTGTGAGCGATCTGGGCGAGAAGCTTGAGAGGATCGAGCACTCAACCACTGAGCTCGAGAACACGGTGTTCACTCAGATCGGTGGAGTCAAGGAGAACTTGGGTGGAATTGAGATGCAATTCCTCCAATTGGAAGAAAAGGTGATGAGAGCAGTCCAAGCGTTGTGGTTGAGCATCGAGGCAATGCAAGATGACCTTACGTTGTGCAAGAAGGTGACTGCCAACAGAGGGACTAGCAATGCCGGCATGGGTATGGTGGACTACCCTAGACCATCCTGATTTGAGGGAGTACGAGATGCTAAGGAAGTAGAAAACTTCATGGGGCAGATGGAACAATACTTTGACAATCTTGGTCTCACCGACGAGTTGTCAAAGATCAAAGTGGCTACATCCTACCTCACATACACTGCTATGATGTGGTGGCGAAGGCATCACGCATACATTGAGCGGGGCAAATGTCGGGTGGACACTTGGAATGAGTTCAAGAAGGAACTCAAGCGCCAATTATACCCCAAGAATGTTGTCTATGAGGCCCGGAGGAAGCTAAGGGAAATTCAGCAAAAGGGTATGATTCAAGATTACTTGAAGGAATTCACTACCCTTATGCTGCAAATTCCCAATTTATCCGATCAAGACTTGGTGTTCCACTTCACCGATGGACTCCAAGGATGGGCAAAGCAAGAGTTGCAGCGACGCAGGGTGAATTCAGTGGACGAAGCCATTGCTGCGGCTTAATCTCTCTATGACTTTTACGCCCACAACCAATATGAGGCATTCAAAAAGAAGGAGAAAGTGTTACCTAAGAGTGGGAGTGAGAGAAGGGATCAACCGACACCAACTTACAATCATAACTAAGGGAAGAGTTTGGGACAAGAGGAATATGAGGCGAGGAAACACACTTTTGTTATGAGAGGCGGTTATTACGTGTGCAAAGGACCACACTCGGCAAGGGACTGTCCAAAACTGGGATCGTTGTCCACCCTAATAGAGCAGGCAGAGGCCGATGGCTAGGAGGAGACATGCATGATCGGTTCATTACAACTACTCAATGCCCTTAAGAACCAATGCCGCCCTTAGCACATTGTGCATCCTTGAGAAAGGCTCACTGTGCATTATTCCCACAGTGGAAGCTCCCAGCGGGAAGCATGGCAGAGTGAGACAACTTTCGGCGATGCAGTTCTCTAAAGGCGTAAAGAAGGTGGTTCTTTTTTGGATTTTGCGGACTGCAGCGGCCGCAGGAAACCGCTGCAACCTTCTGGTAGCTCGTCTGCGCGCTAGACAGACATATGCTTACTAAATTTGCCATATCTCTTTAACCACTCCTCGGAATGACTTAAACCAAGTGGCAAACGAAATCTTACTCGATTATCTATGACTTTCGTCAAGATATCTGAAGCTAAATACAAATGGAAAGCCTTCATATGGTATGATCTCTCAGTCACTTCAGATGGCTTCTACATTTTCCTTCTACAATTTTCATCTAAAAGCATGTCCTTCTTCATTTTTAAGCTCCATGCATTCCCAAATATCAAAACACCTAAAAAGAACATAAAAGACTATTCAAATGCATGATAAGAATGAAAATGCAACATAAAGCTCTAGAATGTAAGACAATGCAAGACAATGCAAAAGTGAAGCCAAAATGCATATATATAACTCTTAAATGATACAAAGTGAGATCAAAACTAATGAAAACATGAGTTAGAAACGTGTAAAAACCATGAATATCAATTCCCCCAGACTTTTATTTTGCTTGTCCTCAAGCAAGCAAGAAAGAAGAAGTCGAGAAATAGGTATGAATGCAGAATCTCAAATCTGAGGATATTAAGAAAAGAATTAAAATCAATGCCCTTGTAAGTAGTTATGAGATGCACAAACAACCTCTACTTAAAAATATTTAGCCATACTGTTCGCTTCGAATTGGGTCTAAGACTTATCATTCACAAACATTCATATCCTCCAACTCTTTAACATTCAATTAGATGCAAAGGTGAATCATGCAATGTACAAATCAAGAAAGCTCATTTGGTCAAGAGAAGGTTTTGAGATAAAAGTGATCTCAAGAGGTTTTGAGTTAAAAGTGATTTCACGAGAGTTTGAGATAAAATTGACGCTCTGATGGAAATCATAGGCAAATAAAAAGGTTTGGGAGCTGTTATTTGAGTGGAATAAGGTTTGGAAAGCGTCACTAAGAAAAATACTACAACAGAAAAATTAGGTGTTGTTTATTATATTTCATTATTTTTTTTAATCTTAATTATTTGTTTGTTTAATATATAATATATTCTACCTATTTGTATTACATCTATAGTAAAAAAAAGTGTGTGCTAGTTAGATCTATGCATGAAACATCATGTATCATGGATCATGCATCATGGATTATGGAACATGCATCATGGATCATGCATCATGGATCATGGATCATGCATCATGGGTCATGGATCATGCATCATGGATCATGGATCATGCATCATGGATCATGCATCATGGATCATGCATCATGGATCATGCATCATGGATCATGCATCATGCATCATGCATCATGTATCATACATCATGCATCATGGATCATGCATCATGCATCATGCATCATGGATCATGGATCATGCATCATGGATCATGCATCATGCATCATGCATCATGGATCATGGATCATGTATCATGGATCATGGGGTTTCCTGACCTCTTTTCCTTAGAACACTCAGATACGTATTTACTTGCTGCAAAACAAAATAAGCTGTGATGTAGTTAAAACGTAAATCAGCCGTAAGGTATTTTAAAACTCAGTCGTAATATACCGCAAGTCAGCCATTAAGTTATCATATTTCAGCCGTGAATAACTTACTTCATCAGACAACCATCCGAAATCATCTTTAGGCCAATCCTTTTTGTCGGCAATGATTTCTCTGTAAATCTCAATATCTTCGACACTCCTTCCAAGTGGAAGACCCCTAACAGATAAACACATGTCAGACAACCACAAATAGTGTTTATAGCTGGATGAACACATAGTATAAAGGGTCATACTCATATGGCTTCAAGTAGTCCATAAGTTTCTGAGCTCTATCAGGGTCAATCGGTGCAAAAGGATCATATATGCCTGATGAAGGCTGACAATTCTTACGCATACACGTCAAACCATTATCTCCAATATACGGAAAAATGCGTCCTGAATGTGGTTGTGGAACGAGGGAAGAACCATCTGCAGCCAACTGAACATTGTCTTCTCTAATAGCATTGATTCTCTCAACCCTAATCTTTTCATCATCGCTATCATCAGACTCGGGCAAAAGCGCGTATGATTCTCTTATAAATTATGCGGTGACATCTTCAATATCACTGTCTTCATCTCTTAAATAATCTGCGACGGCATCTTTCTTCCCTTTCCCTCTCCCTCTCCCCCTCTCCCCCTTCTACCCCCTCTCCCCCCTCTCCCACCTTCAGCTTCCGATGCATTTTTTTTATCCTTTTCTGCTTTTTTTTTTGCTGACTCTATTTGCTTTTGTTTCACATTTGCAGCGGCATTCTTTGCTTGAACCTTACCAGGAGACTTCGCATTTGCAGCGGCATTCTTTGCTTGAACCTTACCAGGAGACTTCGCATTTGCAGCGGCATTTTTCCCTGTGTTCTGTTGATTCTTACCAGGAGACTTCTCAAGGAAATTAAGTGGATCATCATTAAAATCGTTTTCCAAATTCTTAACAGCTCCCGGAGTCAAGACATGAGGTGTTTGAAGGAGATTTTTGATAGCAGCTTGCGCACCTATTTCAAGACTTTGGTAGTCAGCCAATTTGTTGACATTCTGTAAAAGAAAGAAAGAAAGAAATACAAAAATTGTGAGATAAATCAGCTGTAATAACGACAACCCAGCCGTAATATAAACTCAGCCGTATATTAACGATAATCCAGCCGTAACATGATATAAACTCAGCCGTATAGTAACGAAAACCCAGCCGTAACGTAATACAAACTCAGCCATTAAGTATCGACAATCAGCCGTAATGATTTGACAATCCACCCTTTATGTAACTCTATCTCAGCCGTAACTGAGCCGTAACGTTATTACATTCTCTACACTACAGCTAAACAAATCAGCCGTAGAGTAATGACAATTCAGCCAGGAAATAGAGATATACCGGGGGGCTAGGGCTATTGACAGTCTCGTTTTGAACTTGTTTTTGTAAGCCATGAATACTGAAGTCATCATTTTGGCCATCATGGATCATGCATCATGGATCATGGATCATGCATCATGGATCATGGATCATGCATCATAGATCATGCATCATAGATCATGGATCATGGATCATACATCATGGATCATGTATCATGCATCATGGATCATGTATCATGCATCATGGATCATAATGTATGATCCATTACATATATACATATATACATATATTGTATTCATATATTTTTGTCAACAAAAAACATCATGCATCATGGAATATGCATGCATGTATCATGATCCATGCATCAGTCTTCTTTGAAGATGCCTCTGATGTCTTCTTCGAGGCTGCCACTGAGGTATTCTCCTACCGCATCTCCAACATTTAATCAGTTTCTAGATTATAAACTTATGAAATTGGTTTTGATATCTGTTTTGCCTTTGTTTTTTTTGCATAGTGAGAAAGATTGCACTATATTCTATCATCCTCTAATGATAAAGCTAATTCCAGTGATGGTAAAAAACACCAAAGCTAAGCCACAGAAGAATGGCGAAGAGGTTGGGGACATATGAGCATGGTATCAGGAGTTGAACATGTACTTGTTCCTGTTTTTGGATGTGTTTCTAATTTCTTCGTTTTCTCATTTTCTACGGATTCTTTATGTTTCTCTCTTTTAAGCTGAATTTTATATTTTTTGTATCATATGAACAATGTACATTAACTTCTCATTTCTTTTCTTGTTTTTTGTCTCTGCTATAAGAGCTAGCCAAGGTTTGTACGGAGATGCTGAGGAGAATTGATCTGGCATGGTTTCGCAGTAAAGAGAAGCCTCTTGTATCCAAAAGCAAGAGTTGCAAACCTTCTCATCGACATGACATCCCCAATTGTTTCTTGAACATCCACATTTTGAGGCTGCTATAGTATTTTTCAAATCTTGTTTTCGTTGCACAAACTCTTGATATGCTCAAATTAATACCCTAAAAGTACTAAGCAGTAGTTGCAGTAAAGTAGGGGTCGAACACAAGGACTCACATAAACACACAATAGATTATATAGATGAGAATTACGCTAAGCAATCAATGGTATTGAAAACAGAACGTATATTAAAACGGATGTAAATTCGATTGGAGAAAGGCTAGGTTCAGGGTATTTCTCAGGAATTCAATGAATGCAGATGAACTAACTAGTCAGGATTCAGATTTAGCGCGGTTCTTGAACTCAAATCAATAAGATATAGCTAACCAACTCTCGTTGCAAAAACTATCTAAATCTAAATCCTAGGAATTCCAAATCTCTTTGCGAATCCTAAAGTCTAAATCAGCTTTTTAATGAGGTTTGATTTGTTCACAAAACAGCTAAACCAAATTTTTTTGCGAATAGTTATTTTGCTCACCTTAGGTTCTGTCAGGTAATTAATCGCACTCTCGCGCCTAATCAATTATCCTAAGATCTAAGTTCTAGGTGATCAATCTAGAATTAGCTTTGCAAACAACCTATGGTGAAGAACAAATTCAGATGGTGAATCATAATAAATAATCAATCTAGCATTCAGAGAAAACCCTTATGAGAACCCTAAACCTAACAAGGGATCTACTCAGACATAGAAATTGAAGCAATAAACATGTTTGAATAAATCATCAAATAAAACAGAAAGAGTAACAAGAGGGTTCGAAATCTTCTCTCGGACGAACAGAGTTTCAGACTTGTCTCCTTTCAAAAGCTCTCTCACAAAAACCATAATAAAATAAGCATAGCCATCAAAGTGGCTGTAAAACCTAATTAAATAGTCTAAACAGGAATTGGGGTCTTCTTGTAAATATTAAAGTTGAGACGACCGCACCGCAATAATAAAAAAAAAACTTTTTGCAATAAAATAATTAACAACAATAATATACAATTATTCTTACACCAATTACACACGGTCTACAACAACAACTACAACTGGTATCGACCGATACTCCCATAGCGTCGACCGATACCCCAACAGCGGAACAACTCCCGGGTCCTAATCATCCCCTCTTCACCAGCCTCGATTCCACGATCCCGCCTTATCTTTACCTGCATCGACAAAAGTGATGCATCAACATTTGGCTAACCAAATGCTGAGTGAGATTGATCATCCCAACAACAGGCCACCAATAAGCACAAACAATACTTATTACAACACGAAGAATTAATACACACCAATTAAAACTTCCCGGCACGAAGCCACAACCGGCATCGATCGATACACACATGGTATCGATCGCTGCCCCACAGCACACGGTACCCACTCAAGGGCCTGGTATCGATCGACACCCAACACCACACCTTGGTGTCGATCGATGCCACACGACTCACGGTACCCACACAAGGGCAGGGTATCGATCGACACCCAACACCACACCTTGGTGTCGATCGATGCCACACGAC
>PKML01018090.1:0-13689 GCA_002933935.1 Eutrema yunnanense | reverse complement strand
AACCCTCGAGTCTATCCACACAGAACTCGAGACCACCGCCAAAGGGCCAGTATCGATCGATACTCGCATGGTATCGATCGATACTCCCTGCGATTCACCACAACCACCGCGAGAACTCACCCAGAACTCGCCAGAACCACACACAGACAGCATCAACAACAAACATACTAACTTCTATGCTGACCTTTGGTCCCAACTCACCTTGAAACACGCTGGAACGAGCTCTAGAAGATCTCTCCTCTTCTCGCAAGCCCACGCCCCAAGCCAAGCTTCTCCCAAGCTCTCCTCCGAGCTTCTCACAAGCTCCAACCTCTCGATCTCGCAAGATCCAAGCTCCGCAAAGCTTCCGCTCTCTTTCTCTCTTCTTCTCTCCTTCTCTCTCTCTGCCTCTCGACCCTTCTTCCTTTTCTGCTTCATCCTTATCCCAAGGATAAGCTTTATACTCGAAAGAAGAAAGAGAAGAAGAAGATAACCACTAGCGAACCCGGCCGGTATCGATCGATGCCTACCAGTATCGATCGATACTGCCCCCCTGGAATTAATTATTCTTCCTCCAATAATCAATTCCCGGAACACGGGCGCTACAAAAGTCTTCTGGGCAACTTCTGTAATTCTTAAATATTCATTAAAAGTCGCGACTCGTAATCTCCTCGATGGGTGTCGATCGATACCAAGGAGGTATCGATCGACACTTGATGCTTTGATCGGGCACTTAGTCACCAGACTTCAGTTTTGCTCCAGAACGCTCCATAAAACTCCAATATCTCCAATAATGCTCCAAATATGCTAAAACCTGTAAAAAACTCTAAAAGACTCCAGAATACTATAAAGACTATATAAATGGGACTTATATCATGGCTTAAACAAGGTAAAACCCATGATATATCAACTCTACCGGTAGGAGATATGCCCAGGCTCGTCTATTGGAGTCTGCTATTGTCGTTCTCAGTTTCACAGCATCTTCACGGGTGATGAGAGCGAAATTGGAGAATCTCATAGGGTTGGCGTCCATTACTAAACGAAACATGTGGAAACAATACTTGGCCATCATGCCCCCTTGATTAGCGCCTTCACCGAGCATAGCAAGGCCTTCATCTAATATATGAAAGCGGAAGAAATGATAAACTCCCTTCAATAGAAGTGCTGATGGGTTACCACGTTGGAGACAAGATACACGAAAAGCTGTGATCTCTGGTCCTGGCAACCGATTAGGGCATTGCATTAAAAAAAGATCGACATTTTGTAGGAAATGGGCCTGTTGAGATAGTTCATTAAACTCCCTTAGAGCAATCTTGCATGAAGACAAATGAATTATCGAAGAACTCCCGATCCGGATAAGAATTTCTTTAATAGATCACTAGGCAATGCATGAAGGTTGAATTGATTCTCCATAGAATTGTTTTTTGGGAGCTTTGTGGGAGTTTTTTGGCCGAGTGAACTTGGGGAAAAGCTAAGAAAAAGCTCCAAAAACTTATAGGGGAAGGAAAGTTGTGAAGAATATATGGTTTACACGAACACATGTGTCCATTGGAGAATATGACTTCTGGTTTTGACGTGACCATTGAGCAACCCATAAAGTGGGGTTTTAATTTCTTAATTGAACAAGACATTTTTTTTAAAAAAAGGAAAAAATCAATAAAATACACTTTTCGACGTGACCATTGAGCAAACAACGCCGAAAGATTGAACGATAGTTATTATTAAATGAGCTCTTGTTACATTATTAAAAAGGAAAAATGTTATACTTATCACAATATTCGATTTTAATGGACTCTTATTTGGAGCACACAAAATCGAGTTTATTACACTATGCAATTACACATCCACATCTACAAATCCAAACCTTGGCGTCCCCTTAAACACCTGCCTATTACGGCCTAACATCACATAAGTAACCACGCTTTACTAGCCACATAATTATATCTACTAATGTTTCACTACAACATCTCTAAACACACCGTTTCCCCATAATTAGCGATAAATTTTTAACAGCAATACTGTCATTCCTCTGGATTCTTCAGATTGGCATTCGGTATTCACGTTAAAGAAAGGGATAGTACACACATATCAATCGATAATAGATATAATTAGGTGTTTCCTCAATCAGTCATATCCTTAAATTAGGTGTTGTTCATTATATTTCATTATTTTCCTCAATCTTAATTATTTGTTTGTTTAATATATAATATATTCTACCTATTTGTATTACATCTATAGTAAAAAAAAGTGTGTGCTAGTTAGATCTATGCATGAAACATCATGTATAATGCATCATGTATCATGAATCATGCATCATGAATTATGCATCATGGATTATGGATCATGCATCATGGATCATGGATCATGCATCATTGATCATGGATCATGGGTCATGGATCATGGATCATGGATCATAGATCATAGATCATGGATCATGCATCATGGATCATGGATCATGGATCATGGATCATGCATCATGGATCATGCATCATGGATCATGGATCATGCATCATGGATCATGGATCATGCATCATGGATCATGGATCATGCATCATGGATCATGGATCATGCATCATGGATCATGCATCATGCATCATGGATCATAGATCATGCATCATGCATCATGGATCATGGATCATGCATCATGCATCATGGATCATGCATCATGGATCATGCATCATGGATCATGCATCATGGATCATGCATCATGCATCATGCATCATGCATCATGCATCATGGATCATGCATCATGCATCATGGATCATGCATCATGGATCATGTATCATGGATCATTGATCATGCATCATGCATCATGGATTATGTATCATGGATCATGTATCATGGATCATGTATCATGGATCATTGATCATGCATCATGCATCATGCATCATGTATCATGGATCATGTATCATGTATCATGTATCATGTATCATGCATCATGGATCATGCATCATGGATCATGGATAATGTATCATGGATCATGTATCATGCATCATGGATCAATCCATTACATATATTGTATTCATATATTTTTGTCAACAAAAAAACATCATGCATCATGGAATATGCATGCATGTATCATGATCCATGCATGATCATGCATCCGTCTTCTCCGAAGATGCCTCTGATATCTTCTTCGAGGCTGCCACTGAGGTATTCTCCTACCGCATCTCCAACATTTAATCAGTTTCTAGATTATAAACTTATGAAATTGGTTTTGATATCTGTTTTGCCTTTGTTTTTTTTGCATAGTGAGAAAGATTGCACTATATTCTATCATCCTCTAATGATAAAGCTAATTCCAGTGATGGTAAAAAACACCAAAGCTAAGCCACAGAAGAATGGCGAAGAGGTTGGGGACATATGAGCATGGTATCAGGAGTTGAACATGTACTTGTTCCTGTTTTTGGATGTGTTTCTAATTTCTTCGTTTTCTCACTTTCTACGGATTCTTTATGTTCCTCTCTTTTAAGCTGGATTTTATTATTTTTTGGTATCATATGAACAATGTACATTAACTTCTCGTTTCTTTTCTTGTTTTTTGTCCCTGCTGTAAGAGCCAGCCAAGGTTTGTATGGAGATGCTGAGGAGAATTGATCTGGCATGGTTTCGCAGTAAAGAGAAGCCTCTTGTTTCCAAAAACAAGAGTTGCAAACCTTCTCATCGACATGCCATCCCCAATTGTTTTTTTAACATCCACATTTCGAGGCGGCTATAGTATTTTTCAAATCTTGTTTTTGTTGCACAAACTCTACCGGTAGGGGATATGCCCAGGCTCGTCTATTGGAGTCTGCTATGGCCGTTCTCAGTTTCATAGCATCTTAACGGGTGATGAGAGCGAAATTGGAGAAGCCCATAGGGTTGGCGTCCATTACTAAACGAAGCATGTGGAAACAATACTTGGTCATCATCCCCCTTGATTAGCGCCTTCACCGAGCATAGCAAGGCCTTCATCTAATATATGAAGGCGGAAGAAATGAGAAACTCCCTTCAATAGAAGTGCTGATGGGTTACCACGTTGGAGGAAAGAGAGACAAAAAGCTGTGATCTCTGGTCCTGTCAACCGATTAGGGCATTGCATTAAAAAAAGATCGACATTTTGCAGGAAGTGGGCCTGTTGGGATAGTTCATTAAACTCCCTTAGAGCAATCTTGCATGAAGAAAAATGAATTATCGAAGAACTCCCGATCCGGATTAGAATTTCGTTTAATAGATCACTAGGCAACGTATGAAGGGTGAATTGATTCTCCATAGAATTTTTTTTTGGGAGCTTTGTGGGAGTTTTTTGGCCGAGAGAACATGGGGAAAAACTAAGGAAAAGCTCCAAAAACTTATAGGGGAAGGGAAGTTGTGAAGAATATTTGGTTTACACGAACACAGGTGTCCATTGGAGAATATGACTTCTGGTTTTGACGTGATCATTAAGCAACCCATAAAGTGAGGTTTTAATTTCTTAATTGAACAACACATTTAAAAAAAAAAATAGGAAAAAATCAATAAAATACACTTTTCAACGTGACCATTGAGCAAACAACGCCGAAAGATTGAACGACATTTATTATTAAATGAGCTCTTATTACATTATTAAAAATGTTATACTTATCACAATATTCGATTTTAATGGACTTTTATTTGGAGCACACAAAATCGAGTTTATTACACTATGCAATTACACATCCACATGTACAAATCCAAACCTTGATGTCCCCTTAAACACCTGCTTATTATGGCCTAACATCACATAAGTAACCACACTTTACTAGCCACATAATTATATCTACTAATGTTTCACTACAACATCTCTAAACACACCGTTTCCCCATAATTCGCGATAAATTTTTAACAGCAATACTGTCATTCCTCTAGATTCTCTAGATTGGCATTCGGTGTACACGTTAAAGAAAGGGATAGTACACACCTATCAATTGATAGTAGATATAATTAGGTGTTGTCTCAATCAGTCATATCCTTAAATTATGTGTTGTTCATTATATTTCATTATTTTCCTCAATCTTAATTATTTGTTTGTTTAATATATAATATATTCTACCTATTTGTATTACATCGATAGTAAAAAAAATGTGTGCTAGTTAGATCTATGCATGAAACATCATGTATAATGCATCATGTATCATGAATCATGCATCATAGATGATATATCATGGTTTTTACCCTGTTTGAGCCATGATATAAGTCCTTTTATAGAGTCTTTTAGAGTCTTTTGCAGGTTTTAGCACATTTGGAGTATTCTTGGAGATATTGGAGTTTATGGAGCATTCTGGAGCGAAACTGAAGTCTGCTCGCTAAAGTACCCGAATTCACGTCAAGTATCGATCGATACCCCCTGGTATCGATCGATACCCATCGAAGCAGATTTCAAAGTCGCGACTTAATGAAGTTTGAAGAATTGCAAAAAGTGCCCAGAAGTCTCTGATAATTACAAGAAGACCCCAACTCGTGTTTTAGGTTATAAATAGGAGTTTTAAGCCATCTGTTTAGGCTATGCCTTTTTATGCTTTAATTTATAGTTTGATTTTACTTTGGTTTTAGAGAGACAAGTCTGAATCTCCCTTCGTCCGAGATCAGATTTCTAAACCCTTCTTTCTATTCTATTGATGATTTATTCAAACATGTCTTTTGATTCAATTGCCATGTCTGAGTAGATCCACTTTAGGTTTGGGGTTTTCTCATAAAGGATTTCTTTGAATGCTAGGTTAATTATCTGTTTAGGATTCACCATCTGAATTATAGTTCTTCACCTTAGGTTGTGTTCATAGCTAATTCTAGATTGACGATCTAGAACTTAGATCTTAGGATAATTGATTAGGCACGAGAGTGCAATTAATTACCTGATAGAACCTAGGTGAGCAAATTGATTATTCGCAAAGAGATTTGGTTTAATTGATTTGTGAACATATCAAACCTGATATTAAAGCTGATTTAGAATTTAGGATTCGCAAAGAGATTTGGAATTCCTAGGATTTAGATTTAGATAGTTTTCGCAACGAGAGTTGGTTAGCTATATTTTAGTGATTTGAGTTCAAGAACTGCGCTAAATCTGAATCCTGTTAGTTAGTTTATCTGCATTCATTGATTTCCTGAGAAAAACCCTGAGCCTATATTTCCCTGATTGATTTACATCTCGTTTAATTTCTGCATTGTTTTTAATTACAACTGTTTGGCTTAGCGTAATTCGACACTTCATAATCTATTGTGTGATCTCTGTGAGTCTTCTGTGGTTCGACCCCTAGCTATACTATTACAACTGCTTTAGTACTTTAGGGTATTAAATTGAGCATATCAATAGATCATGCATTATGGATTATGGATCATGCATCATGGATCATGGATCATGCATCATGAATCATGCATCATGAATCATGGATCATGCATAATGGATCATGGATCATGCATCATGAATCATGGATCATGAATCATGGATCATGGATCATGCATCATGGATCATGCATCATGGATCATGCATCATGGATCATGCATCATGGATCATGGATCATGCATCATTGATCATGGATCATGGATCATGCATCATGGATCATACATCATGGATCATGGATCATGCATCATGCATCATGCATCATGCATCATGCATCATGCATCATGGATCATAGATCATGCATCATGCATCATGGATCATGGATCATGCATCATGGATCATGGAACATGCATCATGGATCATGTATCATGGATCATGCATCATGTATCATGGATCATGTATCATACATCATGGATCAATCCATTACATATATATATATATATATATATATATTGTATTTATATATTGTATTCATATATTTTTGTCAACAAAAAAACATCATGCATCATGGAATATGCATGCATGTATCATGATCCATGCATGATTATGCATCCGTCTTCTCCGAAGATGCCTCTGATATCTTCTTCGAGGCTGCCACTGAGGTATTCTCCTACCGCATCTCCAACATTTAATCAGTTTCTAGATTATAAACTTATGAAATTGGTTTTGATATCTGTTTTGCCTTTGTTTTTTTTTTGCATAGTGAGAAAGATTGCACTATATTCTATCATCCTCTAATGATAAAGCTAATTCCAGCGATGGTAAAAAACACCAAAGCTAAGCCACAGAAGAATGGCGAAGAGGTTGGGGACATATGAGCATGGTATCAGGAGTTGAACATGTACTTGTTCCTGTTTTGGATGTGTTTCTAATTTCTTCGGTTTCTCACTTTTTACGAATTCTTTATGTTTCTCTCTTTTAAGCTGAATTTTATTATTTTTTTGTATCATATGAACAATGTACATTAACTTTTCGTTTCTTTTCATGTTTTTTGTGCCTGCTGTAAGAGTCAGCCAAGGTTTGTACGGAGATGCTGAAGAGAACCTGATTTTGGTTGCCTAACGTTTTAGTTAGGTTTGACAAAACGTTTTAGGTAAGTGTATGTATTTTGGATTAAAGCAGAGATAGTTTTTGGGATGCTCTAACACAAAATAGGTAGTTATTCATCTTTGCAAGTGTGGTTCTTAGATGGTGAATTTTTTTTCGGGATACATGTGTCTGTGATGTTTTTTGGCGAACACATGTGTGATTTTAAGTATGTTTTTTACATGTTCTCGAGTAGGTTGATAGATTTTTTTGGAATGTTTTTAGGGAAACATGTGATGTTTTCAAATGTTTCCCTCAGAAACATGTGATGGATTAGGAATATTATGGGTGTGAATGTTAGGAGCTTTTTGTGTGGCATAAAGGCGTTCCCATGATTTTGTCACCATTCAGGAGAATAAGTTTAATTGATTTTTGATAAAAATGAAAATCAAATATAAAAAAGTAGGTGCGGTTCTATTACTCATGAAACGCACATGGAACGCAAAGGCTTGTAAGTCGGTGTGTTTTGATTACTGTTCATAGTTGACAAAAAAAATTATTTTTATTTTATTTACTTTTGTTACAAAACATTAACATTTTCGGACACTCTATTTAAACACATACACTATCATTTATCATTTTTTCAACATATAAATCCCTCACAACATATTATCATTCTTCCACAAGTTGATAAAAAAAAATGCTCTTCCACGATTTCTCTTACTAGACAAGAGGTAAAATATGTTTTTTATCCATTTTTAATTATTAAGTAAATAGCCTAATTTACTTATTTATTTACTATAATTTTCATATGAAACTTAATGAATTCATTTTTTCTAGAGATAATATAATATAAATCTTGATTTTGAATATGCATGCTACTTAGTTAAATGTAACCAAAAAAATTCTTACATTTAGATATTATAATTTTGAAATAATTCCAAAAATTATTTTTTGGTTTTGTTTAAAGTAAACCCGATATTATATTGTATTGTATTATTTCACTTGGTTTTTTGGGATATATTGTTTTACTATTATAACAACACATATATTTTCATAAAATGTCAAATTAAAATTTTTAAATTTTAATATTTTTTCATGGTTCGTAATCAATATATGAAAGTTTTATAACATGTACATGAATTTTGTTTGGGAAACTTTAATTTTATAACATTTACATGAACATTTTTTGGGAAATTTTATTTTTGCATTATAATGTAGGGCATGTTATTAATTTTGACAGAAAATAATTAATGTATAATATTTAGAGAAATTGTACTCGATGGCTAAAAACAACACAAAATTAAGAAACTAACCAAAGACTATTTCGAGCACTGTTGAATTTTCATAAATCCAAGAATGCCCCTAGTTAATCTATAACTCTACACATATTCAGTGATAGTGGTGTATTAGAATAAATAGATAGATATATTCTATTTATAATGTGTCAGAATAAATAGATAGATATAGTCATAATGAATGAAAACATGTATATGGAGAGATAGAGTTTTGTTTGCTCTCCACCATTCACAGAGAACTCAATTGGGAATCTCGTGAGCTACTTTGCAGAAAAAACATAGGAAGGAGAAAACCAGACAAAGCTTCAAACTTTGGTTTTCGAAATCAGAAAAGCGAAACAGTGGTTTCGAGATAACCACGTACTGAAGCTTGTAGGAAACCCATATGCAACATACATCATTTGTAACTACGAGAGAGAAGCAGGAGATATGATTGCAAGTGGGGATTTAAATTTCTACATCTTCTCTAGCTAGTGCTTGTCGATTCAGTTTGTATGAAACCGATTTCGGTTGGGGAAAACCGGTTTGGGTCGGGTTTCCTTCGGTTAGACAGAAGAACATCGTGGCTTTTTGAACAAGATAGAGAATTACTTGGGTTGTTTTGCTTTTGTGAACATCGTGATCCAAACGAAGACTACGGTGGTGATGACCAGTGGCGGTGGTGATAATCGACGAAAGTGGTGAACGATGATGACGATGAGCGGTAACAACACACATAAATTTAGGAAGAGGACTATGGTGGCCACTCACACCGGAGATAATCAGTGCCTTTGGTAACCAACACTGGTGTTGAGCGAAAAAATACACAATTGTTTTGAAACTCGAGCCCGTCGAGTTGCGGTCGTCACTGGTCTCCGATTTGGCAAATACCCAAAACCAAACCAGAAGAAGAAGACGAGTTGCTAGGTGGGATAAGTAAATCTTTAGTGGACCAAACGGTGACTTATCCGTGTAATATTTCGGTTGCCTTTGATATACTTCACTTTAACCTCCACCATTGGTTGGATTGATGAGCCAGTTATGCAACGCAAAACATTAACCACTAAATAATGTTTACAGACAATTATTTTTTTATCGGATAATAATACGTTTTCTCAACTAATATATTGTTTAGCGGGTTAAACACAATATGTACTAATAAAATATAACTTGTAAATAATTAAGTTACCGCACTAAATAAAAAATTACTTATTAATCTAAATTGTTACCCATATACAACATGTTTTATATCGTGTCAACAATAAAGTTAGATGTAAATTCACAAATTTACACATGGTACTACATCGCTCTTTTTTGTTCTCTCTCTCTCTCTTTGATTTCTCTCCCTCATCTATCTATTTTCTCATTTATCTATCTCTCGTGATCTTCTTCATCCTCGTGATATTCTATCCGGAAACAACCTATCTCCTCCTTACTGACAAAAAAAAACAGTACCCAATTGCCGTTGTCGGAGTCCGCCATGTCATCCAGCAATTTCTCCTCCTCCTCATCGACAATTAGCAATTGTCGGAGTTGACTCTATGAGTTAGGTCGGTTGCAATGGGCACAACTACGAAGCGGCATAACTCTGCACAACCTCGAACGAGTTCAACACACTGAGCCAAGAGGGAGTCGCGGATCAGAACTGAGTTGACTCGAAGCGTACCGAGTCAAGTCAGTGAGTTGGGTTTGAGTTCAACTGTGAGTTGGGTTTGAGTTCAACTGAATTTGAGCTCAACCGAGTTGAACGGAGAAGATGATACATGTTTTCCAGTTAACAATATTGATTACGATTACTAAGATTCATTACACTGGTAACATTTAGGTTGGATAGATAACCACAACGTTAACAAAGTAACACGATTGTTACCGATAACATTATTATTTTTGAACAACATGTAAGTTAAACATACAACAATTAAGTTACCGTGCTAAACAAAATGTTAGAGGTACAATAGATAATTTAGCGGTAAATTTAGATGTTATTAGATACAATAAAAACTCTAACATGATAAATTATTAGTTATTGGACCATATATACATATAATTCTTCATAAAAATATTGAGTTAGCATGCAATAATTAAGTTACCGCGTTACAAAAAATGTTAAAAGTAAACTTATATGTTTGTACATGGTACAATAAATGTTAACACGTTACAAGATGTATATGAAAACTATAATCAATGTATATATATATATATATCATAAGTTACGCCGGATTTTCCCGAGGTTTCGCCGGAGCTCATCTAGAGATTTGATTGGAGATAATGATGATCCAATACCGGAGCTATGAACAATCTTTACAATCATCAAAACCGAATTTTGGATTTTCACCGAATCAAAATCGAAACCTCGGTTGTTGCTGCAACTATGTGATNCCCCCCCCCCCCCCCCCCCACATCTCACTGATCGCTTTACCCTTCACTTTAGTCTCCACATGTTGGAATCCGTTTTAAACAAATCAATAACACCTTTAACAATCTATATAATCCATTATTGTTATCAATCTAACATGTTTTTTACCATGAAAACAATAATGTTAGATGCAAATTTATGTGTTCATATATGATACAATCATTGTTAACCAGTAACAAAACATATAACTCGTAACTATAACGTATATACATAAGATATAATTGTCTTCATAACATCTTATGAGTCAACAAATATATATTAGATACGTGGGAAGGAGAGAGAATAATACAAACGTGTGGTCCACATTCGGCGTCCCTTCGCCACCTAAGATATGCTTGCCCCCTACCCTTACCTACTAATCATTACCATCCTATGAATTTACACATTAGTCAACCCACGTGGCAAAGAGACTCAAGGGCATCATCGTCATTTCTGATGACAACGCCCACAGTTCCTCCGAGTTTTTGCCTCTCTCTAGTTACTTCCCTAATTTCTTATCCAATTGTGGTTTTCTACCCAATTGCCTCTAATATTTACTTAAGTTTCAAAGTTAAATTTTAAATTAAAAAATGTTACAAATATGTGAAACCAAAATGATTCTAGTGTACGACTATATCATTAAATTGCAAATACTAAAATGTAAACAATATTTTATTAAATATGTATATGGTCGGATAGATAAAATTAATGAAAAATATTAATTAGAAATGTTAATGTTATATATTAGTTTTAAACGTGTAATGAGTATCGTAACAATGAAATACTATGAATAATATGGTATTGTATTGTTAAATGCAGATATGTCGTCTAGGGATCGATCAAACACAAATTTTTCCAGGCAAAGAGACACAAATGCTCCCTCTGAAACAACAACAAGAGTATAACTTTTATTATATTATTAATAGTTTTTGGAAATAGATTAAACTAACTCTACAAATTTTTAGGCATAAATGGACTTATGAACAAGAAAAAAATTTGATGGAGTTGTTTGATCATGCAATTTCCATGAATAATTACACTCTGAAGGATCTGTCGCCCCTTGGTCGAGAGTACATGGTTGATAAATTCAACTTAGCATTTAACATGAATATAAAATATGGATTTTTCAAAAACAAATTAGATGACTTCAAAAAAGCGTATAAAAAGTGGAAGGAACTTATGGGTTTCACCGGGATCTCGGTTGATTCTGAGACATCCGAGATTTATGCATCTGACAAGTGGTGGAAAGCTCGTGAGTTGGTAATAACTCTTAATCCTTTTTTGTAAATTTACTATTACTAACATACACATACAAATACAAACACAAACACAAACACAAACAAATAATATATATTTTGTATTATAGGGGTGCAAATTAACTAGTAAATTCAACATAAAACCGCATGACTTTTGGGATGTGATGCAACGCTATCTTGTATTACACAATGTTTCTACGCAACCACAACATTCCTCACGACAAAGAAGAGAAGAGATAATGAATGAGAGACGGATAGATGATGTCAGCCATAGTTACTCAGACATCGATGGTGGTGACATGCCTCAAACTCAAGTTCGTGAGATCCAAGAAGATGAAGAAGTGTATCGTGTTAACCTTGATGATGATGCACATCTTTCGAATGAGTTCAGTCGTGATATAGTCCGACATTATTAGAACTCCGAATGAGTTCAGTTTTTAGTGAAGTTCTAACAGCGATTGAACTACTTGCATGTGATTATATTAGAACTCCGAAAATTCAAAAACTACAACGAATTGATGAAAGGCTTCAAGTATAGACCGAATATATTATCCATATTTTAGTGGATGCATTGGAGCTATGGATGGGACTCATGTTTGCGTCAAAGTAAAACCTGAATTATAAGGAATATATTGGAATCGACATGATAATGTATCCTTGAACATCATGGCAATATGTTATTCACATATATTTGGAATGGAGTCCCGGGGTCATGTCAAGACACAACCGTTTTGGCCATGGAAAAACAAAGTGATTCTGAGTTCCCTATTCCTCCTTTCGATAAGTATTACGTCGTTGATTCTGGTTATCAATACAAGCAAGGGTTTTTGGCTCCCTATAAATCAACACGTAATAGAGTTGTGATGTATCATATGTCACAGTTCAACTCTGGTCCTCCTCCGAGGAATAAAGAAGAATTGTTCAATCGGCGTCATGCTTCTTTACGTTTTGTTATTGAGAGGAATTTTGGAGTTTGGAAGAAGAAATGGAGGATTTTTTTTTTTGCAAGATACAACATTCACGTACAAAATAGAGTGATAATGGCTACAATGGGATTACATAATTTTATTAAAATTTCAAACTTCTCAGATGCAGACTTTGCAAAAATAATGACAGAGACGAGAATAAACAACACAGATCGGGAGCCTGATTTAGATGACATGGGAGCAGTTGATGTAGAAGATGGAGCAAATGGAGGATATATGACACGACTAAAGGACAATATAGCAAATATGTTATGGGCAAATCAAAATAGTCGATAAAATTTTGTATGTATTGTATTGTACTTGATATTTTGAATTTAATGTATTTCTTAACAACAAATATAGTTTGTTATATTTATAAATTAAAACTTTAACTTTAAAAATAATTTGATTATGGCTATATTATTTTACTTAGTTTTTTGGGATGTATTTTTTAATT
>PKML01018031.1:6879-19021 GCA_002933935.1 Eutrema yunnanense | reverse complement strand
ACACATAACATATAAATAGGACCTAAACGCTGTCGTTTATGTGCTTTGCCTTTCATTTCCCCTGTTTTCTTAATAACGAACTAGTTGTGGCTGCGCGGTCAATTTCGAATTTGTTTCCAAAATTTTAATTGTTAAATAAAATAAAAAATATAATAAAATTATATTGTGAATATGTTATTAGTTTTTAATTTAGAAATGCGGGAGACATGTGCACAACCGCATTTCATAATAATAAAATTACTATGACTACAATTTCGTATTGATCCGATACGGTGTACAATTTTGTTTTTAATAATGAGTTTATAAAACTTATATGTGTGTGCTGTATTTTAGACCATTTATTTGTTTAAGCATGTATAAACTATATATCATTCACAAAGTAAACAATTTTAATTTTGAAATCTAGTTTAATTATCAAAACCAAGATGTTATTGTTTAAGCACGTTCAACCCTCTTAATATTTTTTATACTGTGAAATCTTACAACGTGATATTCATCATATATATTTTACATATGATATAAATAGTCATCATATATATTTTACATATGATATAAATAGTCATTATTAATTTATTAGTCATAATATAAACATAATTATGTGTTTTGTTCGAATTTAAACAAAAAGACTTCAGCTTCTAAATTAATATGTTTTGATTGATTGTTCTTGTTTGTATGTGAAATGAATGTTTGTGATAATATATGTGAACATAATTGTGGACTTATATTTATATTTTAAAATTTAGCGTATTAAAAAAAAGTACGTAAGGTTGGGGCCTATAAACCTCTCAAACTCATCAATATCAAGTTTTATATTGAATAGAAACAACATCATAAGTCGTTTTGGGTGCAATTTGAATTGGATATTGTTACAAGTTTTAGCTTGGATCCCTTGTGATATTAAGTTATCTCCACATATCTACTTGGTTTTAATATCTTGTTTGTGATATCTGTTTTTGATTCCTCATTCAAATACTTCAAAGCGTCTATTATCAGTCTCTGTGTGCTCTGCATCTTTTATGTTATTGTATCTCATGTTTACTTATTGTTGATTCTCTATGTTGCAGGAAACTGGTAGATTCTTCAGCTTTTCTAGACTTTGTTGTGCTCTTCGTGGTGTGGATATGAAGACATATATCTTCCTATTAGTAATTGTTCCGACATGTGTACTCGCTGGTTATGTCCACGGTCAGAAAATTTCTTACTTTCTCCGGCCACTATGGGAATCACCACCTAAACCTTTTCATGACATTCCTCATTACTACCACGAGAACGCTTCGATGGAGACTCTTTGTAAACTCCATGGCTGGGGTGTCCGGGAATACCCTAGGCGAGTTTATGATGCGGTTTTGTTCAGTAACGAGCTTGACATTCTCGCGGTTCGTTGGAAAGAATTGTATCCTTACATCACTCAATTTGTCCTCCTCGAGTCAAACTCGACCTTCACCGGTTTGCCAAAGCCTCTTGTGTTTGCTGCGCACCGAGATGAGTTCAAGTTTATCGAGTCACGCCTGACTTATGGTACTCTTGGTGGAAGATTTGTCTAAGGGCAGAATCCGTTTTACGAAGAGGCGTATCAGCGGGTAGCTCTAGATCAGCTTCTGAGAATCGCCGGGATCACTGATGATGACTTGTTGCTAATGTCTGACGTCGATGAGATTCCAAGTAGACACACCATAAACCTTTTGAGATGGTGCGATGAGATCCCTCGAATCCTTCATCTGCGGCTCAAGAACTATCTTTACTCGTTCGAATTCCTTGTTGATAACAAGAGTTGGAGAGCTTCCGTTGTTGATGTTTTGCACAATATGAATCTTGACCGTCTATGGTTATGCACTTGTTAGAACTAGAACACACGGAATGTTAACCCGGTTCATCGACGTGGCTACGTCCGGGGTAGAGTAACGCTCTGTCTTGCGAAATGCACTATGGGAGTTTGATCGGAAACACTCCGATCGTGGTGTTTACAATATCAGCGAGCTTACTCTCTGTTTCTCTGTCTTTTAGGTGTAAGAACACGAGACAACCGAGACCGCTGGAGAAAGACAGGTCGGACCTTCGCCGGAGCAAGAACGAGCCTCTGAGATCTGAAGAAACGAGTCGCCGATCGTCTTCTTCACTTTCTCTCTCTTCTCTCTCTGTCTAACAACCTCTTTCTCTCTCTACTGTAACTTGTTCTGTTACGCTATCAAAGAAGATGACTTCTTCTTCTTGTTGTAAACGCACCGTTTATTGCCTTCGGGCTTTTGTCAATCGTATTTGGGCCTTTCATCAATTCGTCTTGGCCCATTAGTGTTTCGACCCAAACACCAATTTCCACAAACTCCACCTTGTTTCTGTCGAAACCCTAGCCGATTCAGACAGTAACCCGAAAAACACTCCCATATCGACTAAGCTGAACTCTGAGGCGATTACGCCGTAGCTCCGCCGTCTCTGACTTTAACGACGATCTTCTCCGATTAAAAGACTCGTCTCGAGCTCCTCGGCATTCGACGGAGACCCTCTCTCGACTGGATCTGAACCTTAGAGCCTAGGAGAGCTGTCGCTGCTTCTGTCTTCTAACCATTCAGATACTCCACCTTGAGCTAAAGACCCGGTGTCTCTGCTCAATCGTCACTCTCAGGTAACTCATGTAGAAAACATATAATTTGAACCTATTGCTGTCAAGTAAAATCACTTAACCAAAGATACTGACCCTTCTTCTGGTTTGATTTGCGAGAGACCAACCTTGACAGCGAAGTTACCTGGAGCTACCTCGTCGCTCAAGCGACATTCACCAAATCACAGCAGAGCTGGAACTTAGGCCCAGGTAAGGCTTTAGTTAGGAAGTCTGCTGGATTCTTACTTGTGTGAATCTTGTGTAGTGTGACTGTTCCGTCAGCCACAATGTCCCTTATAAAATGATATTTGGTTGCCACATGTTTAGTTCTTTCGTGATGTACTGAGTTCTTGGCTAGTGCCAACGCACTATGAGAATCACAGTGTATCCGAACACTCCCTGAATTAAAACCCAACTCATCAGATAAACTCTTTAACCAAATGGCCTTTTTCACGGCTGAGGATAGAGCCATGTATTCTGCCTCAGTCGTTGACAATGCCACAACAGATTGTAAGTTTGATCTCCAACACACAGTGTTACCCCAAATTTTGAAAACAAATCCTGTTATTGATCTTCTTCTGTCAAGGTCAGTAGCATAATCAGAGTCACAAAACCCTTCAATGCTAAAACTTGAATTCTTGGTAAACGTTAGAGACGACTTAGATGCTCCCCTAAGATACCTCAAAATCTATTTTACTGCAGCCCAGTGTTCTCGGCCTGGTTTAGACATAAACCTGCTGATAACTCCAACAGCATAGGCCAGATCTGGTCTTGAGCCTATCATGGCGTACATCAAACTTCCCACAGCACTAGCATATGGAACGTTCTCCATATGTTCAGCTTCTTCTTTCCTTTCTGCTTTGGTTAAACTCTTCAACCTGAAGTGAGTAGCTAATGGAGTTGTGACTTCCTTTGCTTCTGACATTCCAAAACTCTTCAACACTTTCTCAATGTAGTTTTCTTGTGATAGGATTAGAATTCCTTTACTCCTGTCCCGATGAATGTCGATACCCAGTATCCTTGAAGCTTGTCCCAAATCTTTCATTTCAAATTCCCTGCTTAAGCTGTCCTTAACTTTCTGTATTTCAGACTTGTTCCCTGAAGCTATCAGCATGTCATCAACGTATAGTAACAGAAAAATCTCCTGATTGGTCTGTGTATTTCTCATATAGACACAAGGATCTAGGTTGCTTCTAATAAAATTCTCACTCTTCATGAAACTGTCAAACGTCAGATTCCACTGTCTAGGTGACTGTTTAAGGCCATATAGAGATTTCCGTAGAAGACACACCTTGTTTTCATCTCCTTTCTTAATGTATCCTTCCGGCTGACACATCAGTATCCTTTCATCTAGTTTTCCATGAAGAAACGCTGTCTTGACATCTAACTGCTCTAGCGCATAGTCCTTGTTAACCACAACTGACAACATCAATATGATTGAAGTGTGTTTTACCACTGGTGAGAAGATTTCATTGTAGTCTATTCCTTCTTTCTGTGAAAACCCCTTAGCTACAAATCTGGCCTTGTACCTCTGCTTCTCAACTCCTGGTATTCCTGGTTTTAACTTGAAAATCCACTTACACCCTACCAGCTTAGCCTTTTCTAGTTTATCAATCAGATCCCAAGTGTGATTCTTATTCAAAGAATCCATTTCCTCATCAGCTGCATTGTTCCAGTATTTCCATTTCTTACTCCTCTTAGCTTCGTCAAATGATCTAGGTTCTTCTGTTTCTATATCATCCGCTATTGACAGTGCATAGGCCACGAAGTCTGAGTCTTCATACCTTGAGGGTGGTCTTACGTTAACTCTTCTGCTTCTGTCTCTTGCTAAGAGATACTCATCCAGTGACTGATTTCCTTCTGAGCCTGGTTCATCACTGAAAATTAACCTGTCTGAATCCTCTGAACTTTCTGACTCATCTGAACTTTCTGACCCATCTGAACTTTCTGACCCATCTGAACTTTCTGATTCTGGTTGTGAAAAAGATCCTCCACCTTGAGACGAAGATTCTCCTAGTTCAAAACCAGAGGGAGAATGCCCTTGGATTAACTCTGAGTTAAAGGAAACTGTGTTTTTCCTCTTGTTGGCTTTCTTTTCCTTTTTCTTGTCTCCTGACTTCCATGATTCTTCTCTCAAGGTATCCTTGTATATCTCATCTTCCCTGAATACCACATTCCTGCTTGTTGTGCACTTTCCATCTTCTAGAATCCAAACTCTGTAACCTTTTACACCAAAGAGATAACCCATGAAGATACCTTTGACAGCCCTTGGACTTGTCTTTTCTTGAACAGTATGCACATAGGCTGTGCAGCCAAACCTCCTTAGGTGAGTTAAATCTGGCTTGTGACCAGACCAAACTTGCTCAGGCAACTTAAACCCAATGCTGGAATTTGGAGTCCTGTTAATGAGATATACTGCAGTAGAAGTAGTCTCTGCACAGAAATCTTGGCCCAAATCTGTTTCTGCAAGCATGCTTCTGACTCTATCCATGATAGTCCTATTCATCCTTTCAGCCACACCATTCTGCTGTGGTGTATAGGTGCATGTCCTGTGACGTTTGATCCCACTCTTCCTGCAGAGTTCATCAAACTGTATATTGCAAAACTCTAGACCATTATCAGTTCTTAGACATTTTATCTTCTCCTGCGTGTGGCTTTCAACAGCTTCTTTCCACTCCTTAAACCTGTGAAATGCCTCATCTTTTGTCTTCAGGAAATAAACCCAAACCTTTTTAGAGAAATCATAAATAAAACTTATGAAGTACTTCCTAGGCTTTCTGGGGTTGAAGGGGATCCCCACAAATCCGAGTGAACGTATTCCCATATCCTTTTAGTGGTGTGTTTGGCCTTAGAGAAACTTTGTTTATGGGATTTACCCAAAACACAACTCTCACAGAATTCCATTTTCCCAACTTCAGTTTGTGGCAAATAACCATCTCTCACTAGCACTTCCAAGTTCTTTGAACCAATGTGCCCTAACCTTGAATGCCATAAGGTAGTTAGCTTTTCTTTTGACTCCATGAGATTTGCTTCTCCATTAGTCACCTTAGCTTGAAGATGATATAGACTTCCATCATATTTTCCTGTAATGATCTTCTGTCCATTTTTGTAGAAATTTATGATGAAATCTTCACCCTCATACTTGCAGCCTGCCTTTTCTAACATTCCATATGAGATAAGGTTTTTACCAATCTCTGGCATGTACCTTACTTCTATGAGTATTACCACAGTGCCATCAGGATTTATGAATTTGATTTTCCCAATCCCCTTCACTTTACTTAATGTGTTATTTACCATTAACACTTCTCCCCCATCCAGTGCTTCAAAATCAAACAGAAGGTTCTTGTTGTGTGTTATATGAAATATGCACCCAGAATCCAACACCCAATCATCCTTTGAAGCTTTCTGGCTTGCAGTGAGTACAAACGGTTGCTTAACTTCTTCAACAACATTTGTTGATGACTCACCACTCTTTTTCTTATCTCTTTGAGGACACTCTCTTTTCCAATGTCCTTCTTTTCCGCATATGAAACATTCTCCTTTAGATGAATCGGTTCTTGACTTTGATTTCCCCATTTTCTTCGACTTATCATACTGCTTATACTTCTTTCCTTTTCCATACTCTGTCCTTTTCTCTGATCTTCCCCTGTTTTCTACGTAAAGTGCTTATGCAGCATCTTTCCCTTTAGAGAGTAGACCCTTTTGTCTTAACTCTGCTTCCTTGGAGTAGGCTGAGGTGATAACTTCATCCACCGTAAGCGTCTCCTTGACGGTACCATACTGTAATGTATGTACAAGCTGATCATAGGCTGGAGGAAGTCATGACAGTAGCTGGATGGCTTGATCTTCATCAGAGATGGTGATTTTGAGACTTTCAAGGTCTGCAATCAGTTTCAGAAAAACGTCCACATTTTCTTCTATGGACTTGTTCTCCTCCATCTTGAAACATGAGAACTGTTTCTTTAAGTGAATCCTATTTGGTAATGACTTTGTTTGATATATCTTTTCCAGAGCTTTCCACAGTCCCAGTGCGGTGGGCTCATGCATTATCTTCCTTAGTATAGAGTCACTTAAACAGGTTCCCATGAGACTTCTCACCCTGAGATCTTTGTCAGCCATCTTTTTATCGATTTGTGGCTGTGTTGGAGGTTCAGTTCCTTCTCCTTTTGTCTCTATGGATGCATAGACTGTGTAACCTTCTTGAATTACAGTAAGTAGACCTTGTATTTCAAGCTGACCCTGCATCTTGTACTTCCACATCCCAAAATCACCTTTGCCATCAAATTTGTCCATCTCAAATCTTCCATGCATCGGTTCCATCTTTTAGCTAATCCTGCTAATGTACCTTTCAGGTGTGATGACTACAAGATGCCTTTTCTTCTTCAGCACACCAGTTCCTGATTCTAGTATACTCCTTACGCACTTGACCAAAATCAAAAACAAGATAAGTCGCACTGCACCTTATTCTTACCTTGTTAATTCAGTGATTGCGACTTCTTTTCCCCGAGCCTGGGGCTCTGATACCAATTGTTGATGTTTTGCACAATATGAATCTTGACCATCTATGGTTATGCACTTGTTAGAACTAGAACACACAGAATGTTAACCTGGTTCACCGATGTGGCTACGTCCGGGGGAGAGTAACG
Organism: Eutrema yunnanense; assembly: GCA_002933935.1. Lineage (NCBI taxonomy): Eukaryota > Viridiplantae > Streptophyta > Magnoliopsida > Brassicales > Brassicaceae > Eutrema > Eutrema yunnanense. The sequence continues at coordinate 11,779 of PKML01018031.1, read as the reverse complement.
CTCTGCCTTGCGAAATGCACTATGGGAGTTTGATCGGAAACACCCCGATCGTGGTGTTTACAATATCAGCGAGCTTACTCTCTGTTTCTCTGTCTTTTAGGTGCAAGAACACGAAACAACCGAGACCGCTGGAGAAAGACAGGTCGGACCTTCGCCGGAGCAAGAACGAGCCTCTGAGATCTGAAGAAACGAGTCGCCGATCGTCTTCTTCACTTTCTCTCTCTTCTCTCTCTGTCTAACAACCTCTTTCTCTCTCTACTGTAACTTGTTCTGTTATGCTATCAAAGAAGATGACTTCTTCTTCTTGTTGTAAACGCACCGTTAATTGCCTTCGGGCTTTTGTCAATCGTATTTGGGCCTTTCATCAATTCGTCTTGGCCCATTAGTGTTTCGACCCAAACACCAATTTCCACATCCGTCCATAGATATGAGACAGGTAAAACACGGTATGCTCATTATCGCCAGTCTGATGAAATCTTGGCAGATGCAGGATGGCATTGTAGCTTTTGCTTTCGACGGATCATCGAGTTTATATTCAAGATGAACGCTTATAGCCATAATGATAGAGTGAGGTTTAGTCATTTCTTGAATCCTAAAAGAGTTCAAAGAGTTATATGCAAAGGAGCTGATCTTTTCGATATGCTCCCGGAAGAGTATACCTTCAAGGACATAATAGGGAAAATGGGTCCAATCCCGCATTCTTTCTCAGCCGTTCATCTTCCTTCGTATCTACTGGAAAACGCGGATAAGTACAGATTCCTCTTGCCGGGAAATTGCATAAGAGAAAGCGAATGATCGACCGAATCTTCACCAAAATCACCACACAGAGTCTTACTTCTCGTTCATCTAAAGACCTCTACATTGAGAGGAAGCAAAGGTTGGCTTGAACCCTCCTCGGGACTAATATCACTTACACAACTGATAGTCTTCTGCGTTTTTGTCTGAGGCGTATTGGTGTCGGTGAATGCTGCTGAGTTTTTCATCAGGCATTTTGAGAGGATTAGTAAAGGGTGAAGATTTTTTTGTATATAGATAGATTTCTTTGTTTCTTCAGGATTCTGATTTCGAATCAGGCATGAAAACCTTCATTCTCTGTGACTGTGCATCATCAAACATGAGTTTGTGTTCTTCTTCTGAGTTTTGGGAAGTTTTGCATCAAGACACTCTTTACTTACATATGTATATGCCAAAGATTTTGAGAGTGATAGACTCTCATCTTTACATTCCCATTAGATGTTTATCATTTGTGTCTTCTTTCCTGCTTTGTTAAAACCTTGTCATGAAAAAATCCAATGGATAAAAAAACCATAATAAAGAAATAGAGTACATCCACGCACATCATATTTCTCCCCGTGGAAACATCTTCTTTAGAAAATGCATTTTGATCACATATATCATCTTTTTGGGAATTGTTATAAGCGAAGTCTTAGTGAATAAGACTAGTACGATCTCTCCAGTTATTGGATTTTCGGTCCATAGGATCCCTCTTTCATATAGAAGATTTTTCCTTGGTCTATTTGAGCTTCATGCCAAATTTCTTTTTACATACAATCTCAAGACGCTGGTTATCCCACCGCTTAACAAGCTCCTTCAGCATAGATTCACCATTCTTCTTCCTTAAAACCGGCAACACCTAACCACACATAAAAATAAATAAACTGTTTGCTCAAGTTAAAAAAACAAAATGAGCATGTCTTCTTTGCCTCACCATTTGTTAATTGTAGATAGTCCTGTGAATCACACAAGAATCCACTGTGGTAACAGTTGTAAAATCAAAATAAATACATGATAAAAGATGACATACGTACGTGTAAAGATTCATATACAGTTCATAATCAAATGGTTGATCATGCTCTTCTTCCAGAGTCCTTGGTAATACCCCACTTGATACATGACCATCCTTGCTGCAGGTCAATCTCCGGCTCCATTTTAAGACCCTTTTCAAGCTCTTTCTTGCGCCTCTTCGCTCCTCCCTTTCCTCTTCCCGACATCTCTTCACAGTTTCAAAAGATACCAAAGATCTGAAGTTGAAAATAAAAAATACATCATAAATCCGCTCAATCATACAAGTGTTAATGAACAGAAACTCTAGATTTCCAAATCAATCAATCGAACATTAAACTTCTAAAAATTCAAAATATTAGCTAAACCATATTAAAATTTTAGATGAATGTGAAATCTTCGCAAAGCAAGCTAACAAATCATCACAAGAAATGGAAGAAGAAACAAAAATGAGATAAAAAGAGAGAAGAGATGTTGAGAATTTTGAAGAAAGAAGTCTGATTTCGCGTGTAGCTTTGATGTAGAAATGGAGGGGACAAATATGGATCGTCGATTATTAAAATCGACGGTTGGTATAGATAACGATTTTTAGGTAAGCCGGATTCGGAATTCTAGTACTTTTTTCCATATCACATCTATATACATAGGGATGTGAATCGGGCTGGCCCGGCCCGAAACCCGTAAAGCCCACATATATTTGAACTCGGCCCGGTCCGGCCCGAAAAAAAAGCGGGCCTATATTCTAAAGCCTGGCCCGGACAGGGCTCTAGGGTTTTTCAGACTTTTTCGGGCTTTTTTTTACAAACACAAAAAACACAATTCTCAATTGAAAAATAATTAAAACAAAATATTTATCAAAATAAATCTAAATTTAAATGTGTTATATCAAATCCAATTAAATTTAAAAGCAAAAGTTTGACTAAAAAACAAATAAAATTCAAATAAATTGTATTACTAAATAAAACATAAAATCAAAACACTTCAAATCTAGGTAGTAAAGTTCAGATTAGAATCTTCTTCATCGTCTGCTAAATCTTCATCACCATCAAAAGCTACAGATAAAAAAAAAGAGTAAAAGAATATTAAGTTTTTAGAGGTATAGATCATATAGAAATGTCATTGAAAGTCTATAGATAAAGATTTTAAAAATATGAAGTAAATATATATGAATGATAATGGTACATGGATCATGAAATATAAACTCATCCAACCAAGTGCATGTACAAATCAGTGCTTCAACGTTTCTTGGTAAAAAAGGATTTCTATATTTATCCAAAACATGCGCACCAACATCAGTGATGCCACTGTAGTTATCGAAATACTTAGAACATCACATGCCATACGAGCTAACTCACCATAATGTTGTGACTGACACTTCTACCAATATAAAACATCCATGTCTTCATAAGAAGTCAGTTCCAACATATCGTCTTCTAAGTATAGAGTCAATTTAGACTTTCCTTCTTCTGGTACGTTTTTCATACGTTTTGAAATCATATGATAAGCGAACCCAAATTTAATAAGACATACGTAATCAAATAGTTTCGGGCTTTTCGGGCTAGCCCGAGCCCGATCGGGCTTAGCTCGAAAGACCCGATTTTTTCGGGCTTTTATTTCTAGGCCCGAGCCCGCTGTTTTTCAGGGCCGGGCCGGGCCGGCCCTCGGGTTTTGGCCCTAATTGACACCCCTATATATACATATTGTGTTTGGATTATTTTCTAGATAAGTAATTTTTTTTCATAAAATTAACAAAATTGATTTAAATTAATAACGTGATAAAATAATATTATTTGATTAAAAATATATATAAATTACGTTTTAAAAAAATATACTGATAAATAAAATAATTTTGTGACGATTTTCTTTTTTTGTTATTCTGATAAATAAAGTAGTAAAATTTGGCTATGCAATATATGATTTTGTTTATTTTTTTATTCAAAAGAGATCAGTATTTAGCTATGAAATTCGTCAACTTGAGTCTAGAATTAGAACTGGATGTTTTAAAAAGTTATGAGAATTTTCATAATGGTTCTAAAAAATGAATTTTATTAAACCAGTAGATCAAAATTCATGACCATACAAAACTTTATATCAAAAAAAAAAGTTCATTCAAAAATATATAAAATGATATATCAGAAGAATTTGGTCGAAGAATTTGGAATCCCAAAAAATCATATGCTTATGTTGTCTCTAGTCCGATTTTTTCCGATATTTTTACTCTGCTGAAGATGGTATTAACACCATGGAAACCGACATGGAGGGTACGAGGGTTTGGAGCGGAAGACGTAATTTCTTTGTTGTATGGCGACATTCGTACAGTCGTTGAAAATTGGTAATCTCAGATATTATTTTTATCGAAAGAATCAATAAATTGAGTTTTTATTCGAAGAATATTTTTAGTTCTTATTTTGGGATGTGTCAATGTAATACAATATGAGAAATATTGGATAATAGCCAAATATCGCATCAAATCGAATATGAATATGAGGAACGGAAATGTGGATACTTTTTCAGCAAATAAAACTTCTCGGATAAAAGGAACGTCAAATTTTATTTTCGGTTTTTTATTGTTTGTAATTTTCTATTTTATCTATTATGTTATGTAAATTTTTTTGTATCATCCATATAATATAAATTTGACAAATAACCAAGATTTATAAACCAAGGCCAAAAGCCCATTTGTAATAATAGGCCCAACTGAAAAATGCAAAAGCTCACGGGGCAGCAAGTAGCCTAGACACGAAGCTGCATGCAGTCTACCACGTGTTGAGCTCACCGTGAAGAGAGATCTTATGTATTGCTATAGAGACGTGAGGTTTGATCAAGATCCAAGGATCAGATCGGAATCAGAATCAGAAGGATTGAAAAGAATATGATGAGACCGGCGTTTGCTTACACGGTTGTGTGGTTGTGTACGTGAAGGACGTTGCTAAATCCGTAGAATTCTACTCTAGAGCCTTTGGTCACAACGTCCGTCGTCTTGACGAGTCCCATATTTGTTCAAGAAACGCGAGAACTCTCGGTTTTTGGGATTCCATTGGTGCGATGTCCTATGATCAGGGTCGATCCTCTAGCAAGATTTTGAATAGAATATAATAAATTATAGTGAAAAATATAG
>PKML01017994.1:0-11147 GCA_002933935.1 Eutrema yunnanense | reverse complement strand
ATTTCTTAAACGGTGCACCTGCAGATTCCCAAAAATTCTTAGTATGACCATTCAACGGCCGCATCAAAAACTATGGGAACCAAAAGGGAATCAAACGGTCACCTTCAAGTTCCACCATTGCTTTCTTGATCACAGGCTTGAATTTACCTGCAAGTTGAAATCAATTCAGGTTTTTTAATATCTAGGTTTTTAAATGTGTCTTCGTAAACTTTATTGATTTATTTATGTACCGTGTCTCCTTTCGACATCCATCAAGGCAGTGAGAGCAGTCCCACCTACAGTCCATTCTTCCACAGGAGCAGCCAAGTTCCCGACCTGCGCCAATAAGTTACTCATCTCATTCTAAGCACAACCTAGTTTACCAAAGGCTGTTATGATCAACAGATACATGAGAAACAGAGGGAAAACTGATTTTGAGTGGAAATGTTGGAGTACAAACCGAAGAAATCAGTCCGGTTTTCCCACTGTTGAGGAGTACTCCAGCGCCATAACCAAGTGCATAACAGTAGGTGGCATCAAAATTTGTAGGCAAGCCACATCTTCCTTCATACCTGAATACATGTCGATAAAAACAATAAATCAAGCTTGTTTTCTTTACATCAATATATAAGCAATGAATTATGATGCTATATATAGAAATTTGGTTTGTTCATTGAAAGAACGGAATGAGAAAAAGTACCCGAAGAAATGAGACTGCCCCATGAATTGTCCCTTGTACGCACCAACTTGCTTTCTTTTCTCCAACTCAGTTTCAACCATTTGGATAAGCATCTTCTCAGTCTCAATCTTGGCCACCTATCAAGATGAAGAACATTATATTATTGATAATCCATGAGAGATGAAGCTAACTCCGTCTTGGTGGAGATTTAGCATGAGGAGAAAGGACAATGATCAATTACCTGGACATTTCCGTGTGGGTCTCTCTCGAGCATCAGCTGTTCCTGAATCGCTTCAGGCAGAAGATCAAACAGCTTCACGGATTGCTCGGTGAGCTTCTTCTTCCACAGTCCATTTTCATCAACAACCTCATTTGCCAGAATTTCATTCAGTTCTGCAATCAGCTCCTGGACCTGAGAAGTCATCAAATAAAAATAATAATGATCAGTTAAGATGAACATTCATATTTATTGGCTTGAAAGTGGTAAATTATGTGTTCTGAAGCAGAAACGCACCTCTGGGATAAAATCGATCAGACCTTCTGGAATCAGTATGACACCATAATTGTAACCAAGTTCAGCACGTTTGCAGATGACATCTACCATGTAGTCCGTGACATTCTTCAAAGTCTGCTTCTGGGCAGACACCTGCAAAAGGGTATTTCCAAATCAAAGCAGAGTAAATATAGACTGGTCTACAGAGGCATGTGGGAGGTCTCTGAACCAATAACCCATATCAAAATAGATTATTTGCTTCAATGGACAAGTGTCACCAAAAAGAATCTGATATGTAGTATTCTATCATCTATTAGATTCGTATATTTTTGGGGTAATTTGAAGTCAAACAAGAACATACCTCTTCTCCAATAATTGTTATGTTTGGGTGAGTTTGTAAAGCACACTCAAGCGTAATGTGGGAAGCAGCACGGCCCATAAGTCGTACAACTGCAATGAAAATGTGATACAACATTACGGGCAACAGTAAACAAATAGGGCACAACAGAAATGATGTATAACTTCAAGAATTTCTGTTTACCCATTTACTTACAATGGTAGTACTTTCCAGTTGACCTTGCATCAATCATGACATTTCCAATCATCTCAGAGTATATCTGCAGAAGCATCAGATTGTTTTAATAAGCTCTTCCAAAATCTTTCTTCAAACAATTAGTTTATTAGACCGGGAATAGAATCAACAGCTTACAATTAGTTATGTAACAACTAGTGTAGGTAAAGCAAAAAATTAGAGTAAATATGGAGGAAAGTCCAGATAAAAATTGGTCAGAACGGAAGCCCACCTTGCAAGCTGTATCAAACCCAAAACTAGTAGGAACCTCTTTGCATTTCAAATCACCATCAATGGTCTTGGGGCACCCAATGACTCGGGTTTTCAAGTTCTTACTCCTAATTACACATGAAAAAAAATAAGTCAAATGCTGAATCAGCAAAGCTTTAAAGATTCCGCTCGCATGGATATTTAAGAACAACAAGTTTAGACTAAGATAAATAAAGTTTCAGTAACAAATATAAACAGATTCAACTGCAAGGTTTACCTGAAGTTTTCAGCAAGGAGGCAAGCATTGGTGTTGGAGTCATCTCCACCAATAACCACCAATCCATCCAAATCTAGCTTCTTTGCTGTTTCTTCAGCTTGTTGAAACTGCACATGCGACCCAATTACAATTAGCCACTGCATGAAATAGAGACTTTGGAAGCAGGAATAAATTTCTTTAAAAACTACAAAAAACATTCAACCTGGTCAGGAGTTTCAATCTTGTCTCTTCCACTGCAGATCATGTCAAAACCACCCTGTTGAAACCAAAAGAGAATTATACCCACATCGACATAAAACACAAGCATATTCAACCAAGGATTTATGCTCCACTAGATGCGGATCATCATAGTGTAAATGTCGGGTTTAGTACTTGAATGAATTCGAAAATGATGATGTACTTCTAAAATCCCAATCAATCACAAAGCTTGTGGCAAGGATCCATAATCTATACAGTCCAAGTACCTGGTTTCTGTAAGGCAGAATGTATTCTGCATTCAACTCAACATATTTGCATTTCATGATACCAGCTGGACCACCCTTGAACCCGTAAAATGTGCTACCTTTGGCACGCTCCTGCAAGTAATCTAACTTGCCGAGAAGAAAATTACAAATCAAGAGTGGACAATGCCAGCTAAAATGCTAAAAGAAAAGCATCGTTTGACACTAAAATGAAACCCTTACCGAACAATCCGGATATGACATTGTGCCCACCAGGAGCCTGACCTCCAGAGAGAACAACACCGATCTTCAGTTTCTGTCCGGATGAAGGTGCACTCTGATCTGGAACCACTGATACAGGTGGCTGACCATATAGACCGGGAAACAACTTCGCAATCTCATCTGAAATCATAGAAAGCAACACTAAGTCCTCCGAAACTCTAACGAAGTCTATAGACCACAGATCTGTAAGAGAATTTCTCAGACTCCTCGAGAACCGCTGTTACCATCCTTAATCACAATTAAACTAATACAACGAATTCGATTTAGTCTCACAAACCACACAGTTGCTCGATTTCCTCACCCCAAACTGATACAAGATCTAGAGTTATAACAGATCAGGCAAGGCAATACACAAACAAATCCAAATCGAAAATTCTTCAGATCAGACGGAGAAATCACAGTCCAAAGGCCTCACCTGGATTCCCGGCGGCGGAACTAGCGGGACCTTCGACGATTTTGAAAGCTCCTTTCAGAACAGAAGGCAAAGGAAGAGCGTTGTTAATTCGGCTTGACTGAACTTCGCTGTACACGGAAGCACGTCCTTTCGCCGGAGCATTTTCAGGAGATCCGGCGGCGAGATCTCGATTAACGGCAAGAGCAGGGGCCATTGCTTTCGTTTCACCTAACTCTCTTCTCTTGCTTGTTCGAACCTAACTTCCCTCCTTTAGTCAGCGTCAATGGAGTTCACTTCGAGGCCTCCGCTTTGGGGTTGGTGTGAATATATATAGTCTGACCCAAGGTCATATTTAATCAAAGATCAATTGACTCATCCTACAAGGCAAAGGGTATTTTAGGGATATCGTCTATTGGCCCATTAATATATTTGAAAGGCCGTGGGCCGATCTATTTAGGCCTTTAGATTCGACATTAAAACCTGAGCTTTGAGCTCCGACGGATGATAAAAATTAAAAAAATCAAAGAAAAATTGTTTCTTGTCTCATAAGTAACTAAGTATGGTGGTATACACCTTCTTTCTTTCTCTTTTATATTTATTACATAGTATAAACCTTGTTCAAAACAAAAAAAATACTGTTACATATAGTCTCACATTTCTATTTAATTCGCGTTTGATCTGCGTAAACAGAACCTAAATTAATGTGATTTATATATGCCTTTTTCATAGCATATTAGGATTAGAAATGTGCTGTTGATCGATATTAGGGGATGTGTCATTAGCGACGTCCATTTACTATTATTTTTTTCGCAACGACGATCAATCGTGTACATACAATATACCTTTTTATGACATTCGATTCTTTTTTTCCTTCTAGTGTTCCATTTTTTTAATCTAAAACCAGTAACAGCCATGAACCCTACTTTGTTAATTCGGTAACTTGTATGTGTATAAAATACAATTTTTTGACACATCTTTATTCGAGCAAAACCGGAGTTAATCTTTATAATTAAACACAATTCGATTTCTTCTTTTTTTTTGGTGTAAATTCAATTTATTATTTTCTCAACATTTAGTTTATACATTTCTAATGAACAAAAAATGACTACCAAATTGGTTAACGAACAATAAATGTCCACATCATGATGATTAACTCGGAAGACTTTTTCTAATACTATTTCATTTACAATTTTTATATATTCATTAGTATGCATTATGATTCATACGACGACGCACACATGCGTAGACACACAAACAAAAGAACCACGTACAATGTATTTTTTATTATTATTATTTTTATAAGAAAACAATGTATTTGATTATGATGAAACTAGAGTGATATATAAAGAATAAAGCATTACTGTAATTAAAAAAAGAAAAAAATATGTAAGTTAAACCCCATAATTAAACCAAACAAAAAACAAAAAAAGTTAAATCCCATAAGTAATTATTTTTACCAAAAAGTTCAACAAGAAGAAGACTCAAATCATAGAGCCTTCATTCATTTTTAAAATATTCACTTAGCTGTAAAAACAATTTTGTAACTTCTTCGTTCTATTAAAAAAATATAAGTAGAAATTAACCATTACTACAAAATATACTCCCTATTAAGATTAGATCTCAGATCACACTACCTTTTGATTAGATCTCAGATCACACTACCTTTTGAGCTTTGACTATGTTGGTTAAATTAACCATCATCTATTTTGTGAATGTTGGATTGTTACTAACTTATGGAGCTCGATTTAGAGAAAAATACATGTATTGTAATAAGATTTTATGAGTTATTAGTTTTTAGTTCTTGTCAAAAACAAATGAGTTATTAGTTTTTGTTTCACGGTCATTATTATATATGTCAACAACCTTGCTAAGATCACCAAATAAAAAGTAGGTAGCAGTAGCCACCGACCGTATGTCTTTCTTCTGATTTCTTGTTGTGAAAGCATTTCACAAGAAACGATAAATATAAGATTGATTTATTTTCTGATTACTTATTACAAATATTTTCTTATTAATAAAGATCGATTTATCTTCTTGTTACTATTACAACTTGGAATTAATTAATGGGCCCCATAATTAATAACATTTTGTGTTACTTTATTTTTTATTTTTGACGACTTCTGAATTGTAATATACTTCGAATTTCTTGGGCATTATTAGATAAAGCAAAAGAGAAAGTATCACTTCAAACTTATTTTTATTTTCTTAATTACTTCTTAGTGAGTTTGGGAATATTCTATATATATATATGTTTATTGTTTGCTTTTCTTACCAAACATCTGATTAGAGATTTTAATGATTTGTTGAAACTATGGAGGAATCTTTTTTACCCCTATTATGGATGAATCCAAAGAATACTTATTGTAATTAGGTGGCCAAGGCCAACCGATGTTATCGAACAAACAACCTCATAAATGATCAAGTTTGACGACTTATCTACTTTCTTCCCAAAATTAACCAAGTTTAATTTATTTGTAATTCTAAAGGACCAAAATCATTCAATTTAAAGTAATGGTTTAATCCATGAATTAAAATGATAAACTGAGTTTAACATTTTGAATTTTTATTATTAACACAATTACGTTATAACTAGGATTTAAGGTTTGTATGACAAAAATAAAAACAACATTATCATACCGCAAATTTCAGTTAAGTTAAAAAATAGTAATAATAACTTCAAATCTTATATTTCTCACATATAAACATCTATTTTGTTTTAATTGTTTATGTTAGACTTAGACCTATTCACCAACATCCATAACGAGAAAGTAAGTAACCGAGCGATTTATCAGGCATGTAACTCTTTATATAAAAATAGCGGTTTTCAGCTTTTCTTACATAAAATGTTCGAGAGTTAGTTGCTATTGTATTTTAATAAGATATGATACTTTCTGATCTGTTGACAGTATAAAATTTATGTAAAACAACTCAGTCGATATGTGGGTCATTGCCACTGGGTTAGAGCATCATTATTGCAAGAACCCCATGAGGAGTTTTTATGAATATTTAATCATAAATTTTAAGTTAAGAACCTTTTCTAAGAACCTTTAATTTTGTATGCTCCANTTTTATGCATATTATATTATTTTGTAATAACTTACACATTCTCTAATTATAACATTCAAATAAATAACAATAAAAACCTTACAAAATATTAAATATCAAATTTATGTATTGTTTTTCTCAAAAACATACATGCATTATATACTATAAAACTGAAAATCGATTTCTTATGCTACATATAAACGTATAATTTAGACCGAGAATAATATTTTAATGAAATGGAAATTATATCTCTTACAAATCATGATTAACAATGATTAAAAATTGATCGTGATCAACATTAATTGGGGATTATATCTTATTATGATTCTTCAAAATAAATATGTACATTAATAACTAGATAATCAAATCAAATTATTTATATATGTTTTTGTTAAATCGTATATTACACATCATCCCTAACCCTTCTTTTGCATATAATGACTCCGCAAAGCACCAGATAACAAGTATTCGAGTGTTTCTCTGATTTGTAACTAACCATAAACAATTATTCGTATTAAAAAAAAGCGAAAGAAAAACCAATATAATTGCAGAGAATTAGAGATCGAAATGTAAAACACCAAATTTATTCCATCTCAAAACTCAAAAGGAAGATAGTAGGGTCCCACCAATTATGTTGCACACACTCATATACAACTTTCACAAACTCCTTTTCTTTTCTAATAAGAAAAAAAAAATGTAGTAACTTTATCTGAATGACAATTGACACAATTATATATTTGATACTCATCTATCGTATTACATAGTATTATTTTACTCTATTTTATTTGTTAATAAAAGATCTTTGTTTTACTATTTGCGCCTATAAATAGCGACCCATCTCTCAATTCATCAACTCACATTTGACAATTAACATCATCAGAAACATTAAGTTGCCGATAGACTTTGCACAGATGGGGTCCAGAGTAATGGAGAAGAACATTAAGTTTCCGGTTATAGACTTGTCTAAGCTAAATGGTGAAGAGAGAGACCAAACCATGGCTTTGATCGACGATGCTTGTCAAAACTGGGGCTTCTTTGAGGTTATATTGTCTAACGATCTCTTGTTCTTTTTAAAAAAAAAATTTCTGAAATATGAAAAACTTGAATATTATTTGTTTATTATATGTATCCATTATGAAGCATATATCATTTTTTTCCTTTCATATATTTGTATTTTTTATGAGAAATGGGTCATTATAAATTCTTGGGGTTTTGTAAATTCAGCTGCTAAACCATGGAATACCATATGATCTAATGGACAACATTGAGAGGATGACCAAGGAGCACCACAAGAAATTTATGGAACAGAAGTTTAAAGAGATGCTTCGTTCCAAAGGTTTAGATACTCTCGAGACCGAAGTCGAAGATGTCGATTGGGAAAGCACTTTCTTCCTTCACCATCTCCCTCAGTCTAATCGTTACGACATCCCTGATATGACAAAAGAATACCGGTACAGACAAAAAGAAACTGATTCAGACTTAAATCACATCTCACACTCTTAGCTAGAAGAGTTATTAATGTTGCTTCCATGTGTCTTAACAGGACGGCGATGAAGGATTTTGGGAAGAGGCTAGAGAATCTAGCGGAAGAACTGTTAGATTTGCTGTGTGAGAATCTAGGTTTAGAGAAAGGGTACCTGAAGAAGGTGTTTCATGGGGCAAAGGGTCCAAGTTTCGGGACAAAGGTTAGCAACTATCCACCATGTCCTAAACCGGAGCTGATCAAAGGGCTCAGGGCTCACACAGATGCAGGTGGCCTCATATTGCTATTTCAAGATGATACGGTCAGTGGTCTTGAGCTTCTCAAAGATGGTGATTGGGTTGATGTTCCTCCTCTCAAGCACTCCATTGTCATCAACCTTGGTGACCAACTTGAGGTACAATCTGTAATCCGGTTATTTGTCTGGTTTAGTCACGGTTAAATGATATTGGGGGAAGCAATATATACGTTATAACCGAACTAAGTATGTACACCATCAAATGAGTTTTTTTGTCTAACAGTTAACCGAATGGATACTAATCAGCAAATTGGTTTACGTTTAACCGGATTAGCTTCTTCATTGAATGTGCATAGGTGATAACCAACGGGAAGTACAAGAGCATAATGCATCGTGTGGTGACCCAAAAAGAAGGAAACAGGATGTCTATTGCGTCGTTCTACAACCCTGGAAGCGATGCTAAGATCTCTCCGGCACATTCTCTTGTGGATAAAGATTCAGAATACCCGAGTTTTGTGTTTGACGACTACATGAAGCTCTATGCCGGACTCAAGTTTCAGCCCAAAGAGCCACGATTTGAGGCGATGAAGAATGCCGCAGCAACCACAGATATGAATCCGGTGGCCACCGTCGAGACATTCTAAATGGATGTCGGAATTTTCTATGAAGTAAAAAGAAAAAAATATGAGAAGATAACAAAATGGGTTTGATATATGTGTGGGTAATGTCAATAAAGTAAGTATTGGTGTTAATGGTAGTAGAATCAAGAACTAAGTGATTAGTTGTGATCACTGATGAATCTGGTGTGCTAAGTGTGGGAGTGTTTATGCAATAATTGTCGTTGTTTTTCTCATTTTAATATCTATAAGATTTGACTATAATTTTATAACATATCAATATTCAAAGAAGAAAGAGACTCGTTGAATGTAATCCGTACACATTGAACCGGTATTATTACATTAGTCAAACCATTCGGATTAGCTGGGCTTATATATTTCGGGCCAAAGGCCCAAAAGAATAACTCTTTTTGGTCTTCGAGAGTTTCTAGGGCATCACTCTGTATCTTACAATTCACAATATAAATACCCCTCTGGAGGACTAGAACGTTAATTCACAATGAAACTTTAGGGTTTACTGTATATATTCACTTTCTCAGTTTTGTGTAGTTGATTTTGATCTTAAAGAAAACCTCGAGGTTCTCCAAATCGGGCAAGAGAGAGTACGGTGTCTCTGAGTCCTTAATGAACCGGCGAGGGAAATCGATCTGGCCGAGATATCGTTTCAGTCGTCCTTTCTTTTGGTTGACGATCTGATTGTTGCTCGTCCACATCTTTTCTCTTCTTCGTTTGCTTATAAAACCCTTTTATGATCGGAAAATGCGGATGACGAGTATATCATTATTTCTTCACTTTGATCCGATTGGATATTTAATTATCCATGTGGAAAATATTCTGATGGCTGACGCATTCAATCTTTCTTAAAAAAACCATAAGATCTTATGATTTGTGTCAAATTTTTTTTACCTTTTGATTTGGATTTGCGTATACAGAATGATGCTTGGATATAATAAAATCATTTGCCAAACATAACGTCTGAGGATTTATTGGTTATGTGTTTGGTAATGCGTGAACTTTGAATACCTGGTTTATATATTATAAAAATTACTATAAGTTTGAAATAGACTTTTGGACAAATTAGCTCAAATAAAGAAAATGGTGAAGAATGTGTAGAATAAGAAAACTATACATTAATTGCTACATGATAATTATATCTTCATTTATGTGAAATAATTTCTAACATGATTCTTTTAGGAACAGAGAGTATAATTTAGCAAAAGAGGATTGTGCTGCAAATCAAGCATACATAAGTGATCCAATTTAAGTTCATTATACGTATGAATTCAACATACATAAGTACGTCTAGTAAAAATAAAACATTTTATTTTTAGAATTTGTTTGGTAGATGTCAAAAGGAAAATATTAAATTGTTTAAAAGCCATGTCAGTATTTCTTGATGGGCCTCTCGAGTTATACATTTCCTTTTTACAAACGGCCCATTTAGTTAGTGTGCGCTCGAGTTTCCACATGATTTTGTTGGAAAAATAATATTTGGTAATCAACAAAAAAATGACGTTAAGTGAAATTTGAAAATGTGAATATCGGGGGCCTCTTCCTTAGGAACACTAATTTTCCAAACGTGAATCTTTACTAGTTTGTATAGTGATTAAAAGTTGTGAACATTAATTTTTACACAAATGTCGCATACCCTTTTGAAGTGCGATAACTTATGAAAAACAGTATTACTCAATCGTTTGACACTTTACACAACTGTGGTGTTGATATATAACAATAAAATTTGTTCCAAAAAAACACTAATAAAATTTGTCTGAATCTTTGTGTTTGGTTTGGTTTGGTTGATGGAAATGAAAATTAAAAGTCGGAATGAAAAGAGAATCTTAGACTCTAATTCCTATACTAATAATGATCTACCGTAAAAAAATACTAATAGTAAAGCCAATTTTTATTTAAATCTTTTATAATAATAATAAAAAAGCTTGCTTCAATGGCTTATAATGAACACCACGCAGAAAGAGTCAAAGACGTTTCGTTGACTTATTAGTCTAACTATTGAAACAAAACCTCTCAAACACGCCTCCTCAGTTGTGATAACTGATGACATATTTTTTTACTTTTTTTTTGATAAAAAGAAGTCTAGAAAAAACATCAATATGACTAATGACATATTTCCTCTGACATTATATATTTTAACGAAAAGGTGAAATAAATTCATAATTCTTAAATGTAATGTAAATCATGTCAATAGTTTGATTTATTTAGATAGTCTAGACTCCAAGTTTTATTTTAGAAACTAGTCCAGTAGATATGTTTATTTTTTATAAAAGAGATGCGTAGTGAGTAATTATTAGATTCAAATATAAATAATAACCAAATGAACCAAAAAATCTTTAGCCAAAAACACAAAAATACTACTCTCTGTTTTAAAAAGAATGTCATTCTAACAATTTTTACACAAATTAAAAAAACTAATAAAAATTTTAT
>PKML01017881.1:133598-191221 GCA_002933935.1 Eutrema yunnanense | reverse complement strand
GCTTTTTAGAACATGGGTCTAATAGCTACATGAGTTTTATTCGTTTGCTTATAAGTTGAGCTTCATCATCATGGTATGTTGTGAAGTTTTCTTTTTTTGGACCGTGCATGGTGGATATTGGCATAAATCTTTTCTCTCAAGTGATAGGGTCGACATGGGAATCCATGAACAATGGTCCCCCGAGTTCGATTCTCGCTGGGAACTAAGTTCCTATTAGTTTGGCCAAATCGGATATGAGGCTAATGTCTAGGTCCCATTTGCAAACCCGGGTGTACGCTTAGCCCGTTGGTGGTACACTCCCATAGGATTAGTCTGTGCCTCTTCATGAGGCTAGAATTTACCCCTGAGTCATCAATATATATATATATATATATATTGCTGACATTGTTAGCACAATTATGTTTTGACTCTTAATACTGATCAGATTATTTCTTTTGTTTTTTTGTTGGGCAGGGATATGAGGGGTATGATATTGTGCATATGATACATGCAAAGCCGGTCCTGAGCCCAAACAGATCAATCCAAGCTCATACTTGCAGTCCTCGTTTTCATTAAAAAAACCCGGTCTTTAAATTTTAAAAAGCCTTTTTAGTTTAGTGGTAAAATTATAAAACATATTTTCAGAAAATCACAAATTCGAAACTTAATATGGTAAAACGGTCCATTTTGTATGCAACCTTCTAAAACTAAGAGCCGGCACTTGAGACATGTAATATTTTTTTTGCCAAGGTCACAAAGGGATATAGTTGCCTGACATTTTTTCGCCCTTACATGCTTTGCCCACCAACAATCTTTTGAAAAGGATTTGTGATATGCACAAAGAAAGTTTCTTCATCATCTGGCAAACAAATTGCCCAAAGGTTGAACCACCATATATGTAGATGTCATTCCGAAGTACACAAAGTATCTACATCTGGTTAAACCGGTACGTGGAGGTTCAGCCTTTGAACTTAATTTTGCTTGCCAGATGGTGATGACAAAATTTATGGTGCATCAAATCATTCAAGAGAAGTTATCATTCAAGAGATGTAGTGATGGGTTCTGATGGTGGGTGAAACATGTAAATACGAAATAACTTCATAGAAGAAAGGTTGCTGTAATAAGTGACAATATTCTCTCCAAAGACAGGAAGCAAATAGTGACAATCTGTGAAAGATGCTTTGTCAATGGAAAATAATTCTGGTTCTTGAGAAATCGGATTCTAGATAGTATTAACAGCAGCAAATTAAACACACAAAAAAACGGTGAACAAAATCTTGGAAGAGACGGCATTAGAATTTGACAAGTCAAATGTTACAGTTCCAAAATTAATTCATCGTATGAGTCAGTTTGGTTAACCGAGAAAACCAACAACCCAATATCAATCCACTCCAATTAATTCGGTACATTCATTCTAAACCGGGTAACTGACGTGGCATAATCCAATCTTTGATTCTGTTGTTGCTTGTAGATGTGAGTGAATCTCCTCCATTTTCGTCTTGCATTTGGTGCTTTTGTTTTCCTCTGTAGCTGCTTTGATATTCCAAGGTTTTGTGTTCCCTCCATTAATGGATCCTTCAGAAACGGAAGGTGGTAGCAGAGGTTTTCAAAACCCAGATTGGGAAACCGAGTTTAATCGCTTCGAACAGGCGATTTCGTCTGCTCCGGCTCCAATTCGTGTAAGATCCGTTCTAAAGCTATCAGATTTGTCGAATCGAGTACCCGAGAGTATTCTATCCCGTGCGATCCCGATCCTTGCCGGTCTTGTTCGCGTCTCCGATGATCCCAATCGTTCCGTTCAAGCTGCCGCCGCTCATTGCTTGAAACGTATCGCCTGTCGCGGCGGTGAAGAGGGCGGATTCGCGATGACGATGGGGAGGTGCGGTGTGACTGCTGGCTTGTTAGGCCTGTTACTTGAGGCGAATACTAATAGTAATGTGTTCCGAAGGATTTGGGTGAAGTGTTTGTGGAGTTTAGTTACTTTTGGATCTTCGATTCGAATTGGCTTGGCTAGGTTAGGTGGTTTAGAGATTGTGATTCGTGAGTTGAATACTTGGGAAGACGATTCAAGTAGATGGTGTTTGTTAGAGATCCTTAGTGCTTTGACGATGATACGAGAGAGCAGACGCGTTCTTGTTCATACAGGAGGGGTTAAGTTTCTTGTAGAAGCGGCTAAAGTTGGCAACTTGGCGTCAAGAGAGAGAGCTTGTCATGCAATCGGATTGACGGGTACTACTAGACGAGCCAGGCGAATGCTTGTTGAAGCAGGAGTGATTCCAGCACTTGTGGATCTATTTCGAGATGGAGATGATAAGGCAAAGCTTTTAGCTGGTAATGCCTTAGGGATCATATCTGCTCAGACCGAGTACATTAGGCCTGTCACTGAAGCTGGCTCCATTCCTTTGTACGTTGAGCTTCTCTCGGGACGAGATCCCATGGGGAAAGATATTGCAGAGGATGTGTTCTGTATACTAGCTGTAGCTGAGGGTAACGCTGTTTTGATAGCGGAACAACTGGTGAGGATCTTGAGAGAAGGAAATAGCGAAGCCAAGTTTGCGGCTTCTGATGTGTTGTGGAATCTTGCGGGCTATAGGCATTCTGTGTCTATTATTAGAGAGTGTGGCGCGATTCCTTTGCTGATCGAGCTTGTGAGAGATGGGTCCCTTGAGTTCAGGGAGAGGATATCTGGAGCTATATCTCAGTTGAGTTACAATGAGAACGACCGTGAGGCATTTTCCGATTCCGGTATGATACCAATTCTTATTGAGTGGTTGGGCGATGAGTCGGAAGAGCTTAGGGACAATGCAGCCGAGGCACTTATTAATTTCTCCGAAGACCAAGAGCATTATGCTAGAGTGCGTGAGGCAATAGGCCATCCTGTGTTTCAGAGTATGCAGAGCAGACTTGCTAGAATCCGAGCTTCCCATGAATTGATGGTTAGGTCAATGCGAAGGGTTACAATCGAACATCTTGCCCGGGATCCAGATCTTCTCTGATCTGATGGGAAAATCCAGCTCTCCTCCTGTTTTGATGTATGTTTATAATCTGACTTTGCGATTCAAATTATTGTTCCGCTGTATTTGATTTAGATATCGCGTTTGTGGCGTGCAAAACTGGTCTTTGTATAACTTAAAATTGGTAATTCATATTCTTTTTTTTCTACACTAAAGTTGTTATCTTTCTTACCAAATTTAAATTCTTCCAGACAACTTTCATATGGGATTTCTAAATTCTAAGCATATAAATGGTTAAGGCAATAAATCTCTGTGAAAATTCCATTATGGAAGTAAAAATATTTGGACATAAGCGTAAGTTGTTCCAATGGATTATTTAGTTGTGTTTTTAGGGCAAAACAAAAAAACAGTTCTTGAAACCCAGAAGCGATGCAGGCTCCTTCATTTGTAAGAAATTCTCTTTTTTTTTTTGTAAACTTCTTTCCCAAGAAATTTTGTCTATAATTTTGTCGATCCTAGTTCTCTAATAGTTCTTGCGTAATTTTATGAACAGACATGTGTTTTGCTTGTGAAAACTGGACTCCAAGGTTGGCAAAAGATGATGACTAAAATATTTCAGGACATTGAAGGCAAAGAAGCTTTGACTCTTATTAATTACACAAAAGATTTTGAGAGACGACACTAATTAAAACTGTATTGTTATTCTGAAACATGATAGGTTTAACGTTCTACATTGATGTAGTACCAAACCGGATGTTGAAGAATTTACATAGCGAAGTTGATGTTGCGTTGATGTATTTACATGGTGAAGTTGATCCTCTGATCTTCATTAAGAAGTTGTATAAAGCTAGAACTTATGCTATGCTCTGCCGAATTGATTATGGATATGAAGAGAATCCAGAAGAAACCCGGAAACCAAATAAAAACTTCATGGTTCTATATATCTCACAGCTTCTCTTCTTTTCACTTCCAACACTTATCAATAGTTTTTATATACATATATATATTATCTCACACAATTTCTTTTTTTTTTTCACTACTTGCAACACTTAATAATGGTTTTTAAATTTAAAAATGTGTGTGTTTTTGGCTTTTGCAGAGATGTAGATTCGAGCTAAACGCATACGAAGAAAGTTGGGATAAGAGAATCGTAGGAGCTTTGAAGACCATCCAAGGTTCACAATTTTTCTCTAGATCATCAATTTTTGGACAAAATGTTTTAGTTTTTTTTTCTTGAATCGTGGGTTCGGTTTCAGGTGTATCATTTACCATAGATGCACCAACCGAGATGGTATATTTATGTGGGAACATTGAAATTGGAGTACTCATGAAGATGCTAGTGAAGACGGGCATCCATCTATTGAATATGGACTATGGAGTCGAGTATAAAGATGCAAACTTGAAGCCACCGGCCAAGAAACTTGAAGCTCCTACAAATGGAACCAAGACACAGCCCGCGAAAGACACAGTGCCTTCACCTCCTGAGGTTGTAAGTACATCAATGAAACACCAAGCCAAATACAAGAAGCCTCGCGGTTTTAGAAGGTTCTGTATATATATTTTTTGTTATAACAATGTTATCGTGCAAGCCAACAGCAAGATAACATTGTTGTCGACAGGGGAGAATCTTTTCTCTTGTTGGTTGTTTGAAAATAGCACATCTTATAATTATCTCAAGTATCATCATATCATATGAAAACCCTCCAACTACATTCATAGATGCATACTAAATTAGTTAGAACAAATGACAAATCACATAAACAAGGATTGTATAACTAAAAACAAAAAGAATCGAATGGCCACCCTAAAATCTCTCTAATATCTATATAATCTTTAGACAGCACAAAGGCAAACAAAAACAAATTTTGCAAATTGACATACTTGGGTTTTGTCTATTCTCGGTGGGTTTTTGTCCTCTCTCTTCTGTTCATTCGTTTTTTCTCTTGTCAGGAGAGAGAAAAAAGTAATTTCGGATCGAAAAAAGAAGAATTCTTCTTGAAGAATCGATCTAAAGCGCGTGTTTGCTGCAATGCTAACTTGGGAGAACCCAGTTAGGCTTGCAAGCAACACCTCCTTGACGAAAAAGCTAGCCTTCACTACATTGCTCATCATTGTGTTATGTCCGGTCACAATGGTCATGTCTCAGCAGCAGGAGGTTGCGCCAGGTTCAGACGCAGATTGCCTCCTGAGATTCAAAGACACTTTAGCAAATGCTTCTGTCATTAGCAGTTGGGATCCTTCAACTGCGCCTTGTAAGCGAAACTCGGCGAATTGGTTCGGTGTTCTCTGTTTTACCGGCTATGTTTGGGGTCTACAACTCGAAGGAATGGGCTTAACCGGGAAGCTAGACCTTGAACCGTTGGCTCCAATCAAGAATCTAAGAACCTTGAGCTTCATGAACAACAATTTCAATGGTGCAATGCCATCTGTCAAGAAGCTCGGTTCGTTGAAGTCATTGTACTTGTCTAACAACCGGTTTACAGGAGTGATACCCGCAGATGCGTTTGATGGCATGCATCATTTCAAGAAGCTTCTCTTGGCGAATAACGCGTTTCGGGGCAAAATTCCTTCTTCTTTAGCTTCTTTGCCAATGCTTTTAGAGGTGAGGTTAAATGGGAATCAGTTTCAAGGAGAAATACCTGATTTTAAACAGAAAGATCTTAAGTTAGCTAGCTTCGAGAACAACGACCTCGAGGGACCTATACCCGAAAGCCTTCGCAGCATGGATCCTGGCTCCTTTGCAGGTAACTAAACAAACATTTCAATATCTACAAATGTTTGGTAACTATAAGTGTTGTTGAATATGAAAAACAGAATTTTCTTGGTTCGTTGAAACATTGCAGGGAACAAGGACTTGTGTGATCCTCCATTAAGCTCATGTTCAGTGGATTCAGAGTCTTCTCCGGATCCTCCTCCTAGACCCACGGAGAAGAACAAGAACCAATCTTTCTTCACGATTGCAATTGTTTTGATTGTCATTGGGATACTACTAGTGATCATTTCGCTTGTGGTTTGTGTCTTTCATACCAGAAGACGAAAGTGCTTGTCGGCTTATCCATCTGCGGGGCAAGACAGGACAGAGAAATACAATTACAACCAATCCGCGGACATTGAGAAAGCCCCGGAGTCTGTTACCAGTTACACTGGCAGGAGAGGAGCAGTACCAGATCAGGGGAAACTCCTGTTTCTGCAAGATGACATTCAAAGATTCGACCTTCAAGATCTTCTAAGAGCTTCTGCTGAAGTTCTTGGGAGCGGAAGCTTTGGTGCATCTTATAAAGCTGGGATAAATAGCGGACAGACGCTAGTCGTGAAGAGGTATAAGCATATGAACAATGTCGGAAGAGAGGAGTTTCATGAGCATATGAGACGGTTAGGGAGATTGAGCCATCCGAACCTGTTACCTCTTGTGGCTTACTATTACCGTAGAGAAGAGAAGCTTTTGATCGCTGAGTTCATGCCAAATCGTAGCTTGGCAAGCCATCTTCACGGTATGTAAAGATTAAATTTTGTTTGTCCATAAAACTTGTTACTTTACTGGTTCTAACGCGAAAATGCTCTGTTTCAGCGAATCATTCTGTGGATAAACCTGGATTGGATTGGCCAACAAGGCTAAAGATTATACAAGGAGTGGCTAAGGGTTTAGGTTACTTGTTGAACGAGCTACCAACACTCACGATCCCTCACGGTCACCTCAAGTCATCGAATGTCGTACTTGACGAATCATTCGAGCCTCTGTTAACGGACTACGCGCTAAGACCGGTGATGAACTCAGAGCACTCTCATAACCTAATGATCGCTTATAAATCGCCAGAGTATAGCTCAAAGGGACATATAACGAAGAAGACTGATGTTTGGTGCCTCGGGGTTTTGATCTTGGAGCTTTTAACGGGTAGGTTTCCGGAGAATTATCTAACGCAGGGGTACGATGCTAACATGAGCCTTGAGACTTGGGTGAGTAACATGGTTAAGGAGAAGAAAACGGGTGACGTGTTTGACAAGGAAATGACGGGGAAGAAGAACTGTAAAGCAGAGATGCTAAGCCTGTTGAAAATCGGGTTGAGTTGTTGCGAAGAAGATGAAGAAAGGAGGATGGAGATGAGAGATGCTGTGGAGAAGATAGAGAGGTTAAGAGAAGGGCAAGAGTTTGATAATGATTTCTCAGCTTCGACGCACAATGTCTTTGCTTCTCGGTTAATAGACGACGACGACGACGACTTTGGTTTCGCCATGAATCGATGATGAGTTGATCCAAGGAAAAGTTTGAAAAACAATTTGTAATCTTGATGAGAGAAAGAGATGAATCTTTCGTCGGCAGCTTCAACGAGAAAGAAAGTTTTGGGTTTTTGTTTTTTCCGGGCAGAAAATGTGTAAATGCAAAATCAAAGAGATATAATGATTAATCATGAATTACCCAAAAGTTTTCTCTTTTTTGTTCGTTGTTATGTAACTCCATTTTACAGAGATTATGAAAGTTTACTCAGTTCTCCATCTGATTATCCCCAAAAAGTTTAAGAATTGAATCCATGCGTAAGTAACATCACTTGAGATGGGGAGTCTCATTGTGTGAGGATAAAAAAGTTCTGAATTTTTTTCTCAAAAATTGGAATTTAGGGCTAAATTGTGAAGCTGTCGGAGAGAGCTACGGAGACAAAGATAATGAGAGATAGAGAGAACGAGGGGTAGATGTTATCCATTGTTGTTCTTCACTGAATCCCAATTTTCTATTTTTGGGGAGAACAATTCTCGAAATCCCTAATTTAGGAAACACCGCAGATTTTTTTTTTTTTTTTTTTTTTGTGAGAATGAAACCCTCCAAGAAGATAGAGGCAAAGATTGTAGCAGAGGCTGTGAATCGAGATATTGATTGGTTATATGGTTGGGATTTGCAATCGAGGGTCGTAAGCTACTTTGTAATCGATGAAGTCCCAAAAGGGAAACTCGAAGAAGAAGAATGCGAATTCAGGGTTAGTCGCTGTTGCAGTGGATAAAGACAAAGGAAGCCAACATGCTCTCAAATGGGCAGCTGATCATCTCGTCTCCAAAGGACAAACCATCATCCTCCTCCATGTTCTCCTTCGATCATCATCTGATTCAGGTCTCTCTCTCTCTATTTGTTAACTTATCTCTGCCATTATCTTGTTGCTGTCTGAGTTTTTTAAGATTACTGATTTTGTGTTGTGGTGGCAATGGTGTTTGCAGTTGAGGTTAATGCAGAGAAACATAAGCAAGCCGAGAACCTTTTCGTGACGTTCCATTGCTACTGCAGTCGAAAAGAGGTGAAAACGAGATAAGATCCTTGTCGTCCTCGCTTGCTTTGTTTCTCTCTAACAACAATTGGCCTTTATCTCTCTGTTGCTAGATACAATGCCTTGACGTCACGCTTGAGGATGACAACATTGTCAAATCCCTTGCGGAATATGTTTCCTCTGGCGTGATTGAGAATTTGGTTCTTGGTGCCCCGTCCAGGCATGGCTTCATGAGGTATTTTAAATATGAATTTCTTCCACCTAATCAATTCGAATCCACTGTCTTTTCTGTCCTTATGTTTGTATCTATCCGTATGAAGGAAATTCAAGATGTCTGATACACCGAGCAATGTAGCGAAAGCAGCACCTGATTTCTGTACGGTTTACATCATTTCAAAAGGGAAGATATCATCAGTTCGAAATGCCACGCGAACTGCCCCATATCGGTCTCCGCTTATGAGTCAGGTTGAGAATCACTCTGCAATCTCTAACTACGAAAAGTTTAGGAATACCATGAGCTTTAGAGGTAAAATTGTTGACTAGTTTTTTTTGAGGCTTAACCACGTGTAACCGCACGAATCTTGAAATTGTTCTTTTGCTGCTACAAACAGATAGGGGTCCAAGGTCTTCGGTTTCTAGCTCCATTGAAGATTATGGAAAGTAATGTTTCATGAGAATCCCTTTTTTTTTTGCCAAGAAATTGATCCGTTTTTACGAGAAAACTTATCGCTCTTTCTTTTGCGGTATTATCACCAACAGGTCGCCTTTGGCGAGGGCATCAAATTACGCAAACTCATTCTTTGATTTGTCAGACTCGGAAAACGACATATCATTTGTTTGCTCAGGCAGGCCTAGTACTACGAGCTCAGGCAGGCCAAGTACAAGCACTAACGGAAGGTCTGACATATCTTTTGTGAGCTCAGGCAGACCGAGTACAAGCACTACCGGAAGCCCTTCATTCATCTACGAGTTTCCTGATTCTGGTTTAACTCCAAGAATGTCGACGGGCTCTGGACAAAGCATTGGCTCTATGCGTCTAGGAATCAGGTTTAATGACACCAATATCCAACATGATTTCTCATTCGTCTCACAAGATAGCGGTCGGTCATCTTGTTCTTGTTCACCACAAAACTTGGTAAGACCCGTTTGATTGGTTATAGACATAAATATATGGTTTTGAGAATGGTTTAACTATATATGTTTTTCTTGATACATACAGGAAGAAGTGGAAACTGAGATGCGGAGATTGAAACAGGAACTGAAGCACACAATTGACATGTATGGATCAGCTTGCAGAGAAGCACTAGCAGCAAAGCAAGAGGTAAACGATATAAAATGAAACCTGTCCCTGTATATATATATTCTTGTGCAGTGTTGACTGAGAGAAATTTAACTTTTGGATCAAAGGCGAAGGAGCTCCAACGTCAGAAAATGGAAGAGGAAGGATGGGTGCATGAAGGACAGTTATCAGAGAAATCTACAAAGTCGATAGTGGAAAAAGAGAGAGCAAACAAAGCTGCCATGGATGCTTCTGAAACAGCAAGCAAGATAGCAGAGCTCGAAACACAAAGAAGAGCCATAGAAGCTGGAGGTTCTTTCTCTGATTCCAATTTGAGGTATCGGAGGTATGTTATTGGTGAGATTGAAGAAGCCACAAACTCATTTGATAAGGCTAATAAAATAGGCGAAGGTGGATACGGTTCCGTTTTTAAGGGTCAACTTGATCATACCCCTGTTGCTGTTAAGGTTTTGAGACCAGATGCCGCTCAAGGAGAATCTCAATTTCAGAGAGAGGTATGTCGACTTAAAAAAGCATAGAAATATAGAAAAGAATCCGACTCGGTTTAGATGTAGACCAACCATTGAAAATTGTTGCAGGTAGATGTTCTTAGCTGCATAAGACATCCGCATATGGTGCTACTTATTGGAGCATGTCCAGAGTATGGAGTGCTTGTTTATGAGTATATGGCCAAAGGGAGTTTAGCGGACAGGCTCTATAGGAACGGAAACACGCCACCGCTCTCGTGGGAGCTTAGGTTCCGAATTGCAGCCGAAGTCGCGACGGGTCTGCTCTTCCT
Source organism: Eutrema yunnanense (assembly GCA_002933935.1). Lineage (NCBI taxonomy): Eukaryota > Viridiplantae > Streptophyta > Magnoliopsida > Brassicales > Brassicaceae > Eutrema > Eutrema yunnanense. Next base: position 180,961 of record PKML01017881.1, on the reverse strand, counting down.
TCACCAGACGAAACCCGAGCCCATAGTGCACCGTGATCTGAAACCTGGAAACATTTTGATTGACCAGAACTACGTAAGCAAAATCGGGGATGTCGGGTTAGCCAAACTAGTGCCTGCAGTTGCTGAAAACGTCACGCAGTGCCACGTCACGTCAACCGCTGGGACTTTCTGTTACATTGACCCGGAGTACCAACAAACCGGAATGCTTAGTGTGAAATCAGATGTCTACTCCTTTGGTATCTTGCTTCTCGAGCTGCTCACAGCGAAAAGGCCGACGGGTTTGGCTTACACCATTGAGCAAGCGATGGAGCAAGGGACATTCAAGGAGATGTTAGACCCAGCAGTGCCTAATTGGCCGGTGGAAGAAGCTTTGTCTTTGGCAAAGATTGCACTTAAATGTGCACAGCTGAGAAGGAAAGACCGACCAGACCTCGGAAAAGAGGTTTTACCTGAGCTCAAAAGATTGAGAGCTCTTGCAGATGCGAATATGGAGTGGATTTTGTTCAACTATAGCAGAGGGTCGTCACGAAATCATAGCTCAGTCTCCTTGCCACCAGTTGTGAGTATTGAAAATGCTCTTAACAATTTCAACATTTTTGGTTTTTATCCTCTTCTCATCTTATTAATGAAAATCTTTGAAATGCTTGTGTTGCAGGACGAAATGAGCGTAACCTCGGATAGCTCAAATACACATTCAAGTACTTTATCGGACACGGAGAAAAACTTAGGTGCATTAGAGAATCTTATACTTTAGTTTTTTATCATCTTCTAAAACATTATTAACATGTGTTTTGTCCATCAAATCTCACACTTTCTCTTCTCTGCTACTTTTCTTTGTTGTTTCAGACGAAAACGAAGAGGATTAGCATTCTTGTCTGTTGGAGGAGAGATGGAGTGAGGCCATTCTTTTATCTTTAGTTTGCTTAAGCTATGCAATTATGAATATTTAGTATGTACATATTGTGTATACTTGTAAAGAAGAAAACAATAGGAAACAAAAAAAAAAATTTGTTAGGTTTGTAATAGTTTCTCTGCAAGACGTAAACTCTGTTTTGATAGGTAAGACGAAATCTGGACCGCACAATTCTAATGATAATCCTAATAACTTTCTAAATTGGTAAATTATAGTTTAACAGCTCATTGGTTTCATTGGAAAAGTTGAAATACTCAGTTCATACGCATCTTCTTTTCTTTTGCTTTATGTTTTTTAGCAATCTTTAGTTTAATTATTTGGTCAATTACTGGAACTTGTACAAGTAATTATTTGTGCTAAATATATAAATTTAAAAATGGTAAATAATATCAAAATCATAAATTTTATTACTTTATATAATATTTTCTTGATTTTCTCTTCTCATTAGTCACTAATTAATATGCATTAATTGAGGTTGGTCACAAGAAAACTAAAGATGAGAATAAAAAAAGGAAAAAAACAAGAAGCTAACAAACAAAGCAATTATCATTTCAAGGCAGTTATAGTTCATATCATGCAAAGTGCTTAGGTGGTTGGCGTTACTTTTTGCGTCCACATTTCAAACTCTCATACGCAAATTAGTGTTTCTGGCAAAACTATTTTGCTATATAATCTTACACTATGGTATTTTTAATCTTACACTCAGATTCAAGAACATTTACAGAGAACAAAAAAGACAGTTCTTTCAAACAATTAATGTCTTCTCTTGGTCACTTTCAAATTCTTGTTTTTCTTTATGCTTTACTTATTTTCTCAGGCAAATCTTGCAAAACCAAACTGCATAACAGTAATGAAATTGAATCTAACGACGATGGTGCAGAAGGCACAAGATGGGCTGTTCTAGTTGCTGGATCAAATTATTATTATAACTACAGGCATCAGGTTTTTTGAAATGTTTTTTTTTTTTTTGGTTAAATCTTGGAGTGATCCCAGGTCTTTTGGGCACATACTAATCTCCAGTAGGCCTCACATATGGGTTCACGCAATTGTTTAAGAAATCGCGCGGCTAGGTGGCCAAGGCGACTCGAAGCTGTGTGGGGGAGTCCACATAGACATCCCTTACCACCAGCCCGAGAAGACTTTAGTTTTTTGAAATGTTTATCAAACAAATTTAATTATAAGAAGAAAGAAAAAGAGAGATTCTAGCTATGAACTAATTAAATCTACCGTTTGTTAATTTCCTTCACAGGCTGACGTATGCCATGCATATCAGATACTTCGAAAAGGTGGTCTAAAAGATGAAAACATTATTGTGTTTATGTATGATGATATCGCGTTTCACCCAGAGAATCCCAGGCCTGGAGTTATCATTAATAGACCCGATGGAGGCGATGTTTATGAAGGAGTTCTTAAGGTTCTTATCTTTACTTTCTTTGTGCACCTTTTTATATTTATATAATGTTTAGTGAATTAGTGTTAACAAATGGATATTTACATTTTGTTGGTTTTGGTTAAATAGGACTACACTGGAAAAGCTGTTAATGTGAAGAACTTCTTCAATGTGTTACTTGGAAATGAAAGTGGCATCACAGGAGGAAGTGGCAAAGTTTTGAAAAGTGGTCCTAATGATCATGTCTTCATCTTCTATGCTGACCATGGATCTCCTGGGTTACTATGTATTGTATTTTACCATCAATCCATCTCTATAACTTATAAGAATGTTTCTCTTGATACTAATTAATCGGCGATTTCTTGATGTTTATTATTCTCAGCGATGCTTGATGAAGATTTCCTTGCAAAAGATTTCATTCAAGTCTTGGAGAAGATGCATCAACTAAAAAGCTACAAGAAGATGGTACTGGATAACTCAAATCATTCACTGTCATATCTAGCTTTATATATGTGTTCTGTTCTTGAATATTTGTGTGTGCGTGTGTGATGATAGGTGATTTATGTTGAAGCATGCGAATCTGGAAGTATGTTTGAAGGGCTTTTAAAGAACAATTTAAATATATTTGCGGTGACTGCTTCTAATGCAAAAGAGAGCAGTTTCGGAACTTACTGTCCTGATACATATCCTCCTCCTCCTCTTGAGTATGAAACTACTTGTCTCGGCGATTCATTTAGCATCTCTTGGCTTGAGGACAGCGAACTACATGACATGAGCAAAGAGACTTTGAAGGAGCAATACCAAGCTGTAAAGAGAAGAGCAGGACCTGATGCTGAATCAGGAATGAGTTCTCATGTATGCCGTTTCGGAACAGAGGAGCTTCTTAAAGACTATCTTGTCTCTTACATTGGAACCAATCCTGAAAACGAAAACTTTACTTTAGCTGGATCCACTTCTTCACCAATCTCTAATACAAGCTTTGTCAATTCGCGCGATATCCCTCTGTTATATCTCCAGAGAAAGGTGAAGTTTTTTTTTGGTTGTTTAGCGATCTATTAAAAGAAAGAGGTGATTGTTTGATGTTTCTTTATATATACCTCAGATTCAAAAATATCCAGTGGAGTCACCTGAAAGACAAGAAGCTCAGAAGAAGCTGTTTGACGAAATGAATCATAGGAAACAAATTGATCAGAGCATTATAGAGATTCTGCGACTTTCTCTTAAACAAACCAACGTCTTGCATCTCTTAGCATCCACAAGAACAATAGGAAAACCTCTTGTAGACGACTGGGATTGCTTCAAGACTATGGTAACAACCATCTTTTTCTCAAATCTTGTTTACTTGTGTTCTAAGCAATTGTCGATCGAACTGATGAATGAATGAAATCAAAATCGCAGGTTAATAGCTTCAAAAATTACTGTGGAGCAAAGATGGATTACGGAATGAAGTATACAGGAGCGCTTGCCAATATCTGCAATATGGGAGTGGATGTGAAGCAAACTGTTTCAGCTATTGAACAAGCTTGTTCCATCAAATGATGTGCAAAAACTCATATCTATGCAAAACAATGTACACCGACTTAAGAGTATGAAAAAGTTATTACATAACATTTGATGTGGAGATGGTTGATGTCTATTTTTACATATAAAGTTTTTGTTGATGATAACGCGAAAGTCTTGGTCTTAATTTGTGAATTGGAATCACCGAACAATAACCTCGTACCAACTGTACGGTACGGACGACTGTACTTGGGTTGGTGCCAATAATAGTCTTGATCCATAGCTTGTTGACCAAGAAAACAAAAGACATAAAAAGCAGACGGATCATTTAAAAACGAATCAATCAAGGAAACATAAGAAACAAGAACAACTAGGGTTTCCTTAACCTAGCTTGTTTTTTTTATTTTTTATTTCTTTCTATGAAGATAACAGCTTTAAGAAGATCGTTACAGTTATCTAGGATCTATCAACTCAAAGTCCTTTAACTTTGATAGATACATAAATGAATCCTTTTGAACTTTTCTCAAGACAATATCTTATTTGATTTTGCTTACTTTTGAATCTTTCTTTTCTATTTTGAAAGTTCTTGTGATTATTTATTCAACAAAATGATTTCGCTAGATTTCATCGTACGTCTGAAGAACCAGGAGAACAGACGAAACAGAAGGTCCGAAACAAACGTAAAAGATCGTCTTTTCTCGGGGGAGTTATCGGACGGTAGCAGACGAGCTGCCAGAGATCAAAACGGTGTCCCGAGAGGGCATCTTGCGGTCTACGTTGGCCGTGATGAGATGCAGAGGTTCGTGATACCAACCAAGTATCTTGAATATCCCGAATTTAGGGTTTTGATGGACGAAGTAGCGGACGAGTTTGGGTATGAACATGAAGGAGGGATTCATATTCCTTGTGAGGGAAGTGTTTTTGAAGAGATTTTGATTAGATACATGTCTTGTGACAAGAAGAAATAAGTGTATATACAATAAAGTATATAATTATATAATTTTTTCTTTCTTCGTATTTGGCATTTCATGGAACACCTGGTGGGCAACTCTGTGTTCTTAAACTCATTTATTATAAGAGAGAATCAAGGAACAAAAACAATGCCGTGTTCCTTAATCGTATCGATCACAATCCCTAGCTTCCCTTCAATTCTTTCTCCCTTTCTTGGCTCATAAGACACGGCATAGACGTCTGCTTCTTTTGAACGCTCGGCTATGAGCTTACCGATGAGTCTGCAGGCTTCGTCATCGACAAGAGAAGGTATATTGGTCCTTATATCTCTTGCGTTTGTGGTGGCCACCGAAATGACTTTGCTTGTTGGCCTATGCATCACTTTGGCGTGTATGAACTTCCTGGAGAAGAAGACATTCAGCAGGAAAGGCCTCATGTACATGTCTGTTCTCTGCTTCCATGACTTCCTGTTGGGTCTTTTGGCTGCTTCACCACGTGATCTTCGAGTCCACGCAGCTTGCACAAAAGATTCCTTAAACAATCCATCAAAAACGCATTATAAGAAAACTTTCAATAGCAAAAAGGAAACTTGAACTAAGAGACTAAAACCATAACTGGAAAACTAAGACAAGAGGGTATTCTGAATCATTAGGTGCTATTTGGTAGAAGAAGAAAAAATGAATCTTGAAATACCCCAACAGATAAAGAAATAAGCTTTGAGGAGAATCACTCTCAAGCATAAATGGCAGATGCATACAAGTGGTGACAATAGCATTTCCGTGAGAAGAAACACAATCTTATTCAAATTAAAGGCTTTTAGTTAAGATTCACTAGAACCCTAGATTTTGACTTTAAATCCACAAAATTGAACAACGAGCTCAACATACAAGAACACACACACTAAGCTCAGAAAAGCACAAAACTTTACGACCAAGAGAATGTGCACAGACAACGCAATAAGAAGTCTTTACCTTCTTGACAATGGGGGATGAGATGACAGGGCCGATTTCGATGGAGAGTCTGGGGAATGAAGATTGCCATGAAACTGAAGAGCCCAGTTTGCTGGAACGGCTTGGCCGAGTCAGGCTCGAGTCGAAGGGGACGAGTGAGCAAGTCGATGAGACCAAGCAAGACATCTTCGTCCAGCTTGATTGTGAGAAAGCGATTAGAGAGGAGATAGTGATCAGATAAGGCTCGGCGGCTCGTTAACGCTTTTCGATTTACAATTTACAAACCGTGATCTAAAAATTCCGAACCGGACCGGCTGGTTTACACCCGATAAACCGTCAGCCCCAAAAGACCGGTTGCAAACAGAAAAAGATTTTTCGAGAAAATAAAGGGACAGATTTGATTCGACAAGTGGGAGGTGTCAACACAAAAACAATCAGAGAGAAGCACATAAACCCTAAAGCTTAAGTCTTACCCATTAACACCCTCACTTGTGCAGAATCTTCACAGACTCTGTTTCGTCTCTATCTCAAATAAAAACTCTTCATAATCTGAAAAGTTTGTTTCTTTTTTATTAATTTTAGATTATAATTATGTTTAATTGAATATTCTCTCTTTTTGCCCTTTTTCTGAATCTCCTGTCCTGCTGTCTCTCATAAAATCTTTTGAGAGAATAAACGGAGACAGAGAGAGAGAGAGAGAGAGAGAGAGAGAGAGAGAGAGAGAGAGATTTAGTGGGTTTTGGGAGGAAATGGCAATGGTTGTTCCAAAAGAAGGGCTTGTGGTTATGGAGAACGTTTCTGTTTCCTCCGCTCCATCGGATTCTCCTCTTCGTCTTCAACCTCAGTTTCCTGACTTCACGATTCCTGTAAAAGTGAGTTCCTCTTTTCGAATTATATAACATTTAAATTCAGTTCCTTTTTTTTTTTTTTTGGTTTTACTTCCTCTCCTGTCTCTTTCTGGTGCTATTATCTGCTTTTGATATGCTAGTGAAATAAGCGGTTGCTAATCGATTGGAGGATCTGATGAAAACCATTGTGATATTTCTCTCTGTTTTGTTTTTGATTTCTACTGATTCAGGATTTCTTCAAGACTAGAGAAGCCCGTGAATTTCTTAGTGGGGCTTTAGCTGGAGCTATGACCAAAGCTGTTCTTGCTCCACTTGAGACAATAAGGTCTGTACACTCCACTTACTTGTAATCTCCTCATTGGAATCAATCCACTTTGATGTTTTAAATTTTGTCATACTGTGTGAAATCTGGCAGGACAAGAATGATTGTTGGTGTTGGATCGAGAAGCATTCCAGGTAGTTTTCTGGAAATCATACAGAAGCAAGGGTGGCAAGGTCTTTGGGCTGGCAACGAAATCAATATGATCCGAATCGTTCCGACCCAAGCAATTGAGCTGGGGACATTCGAGTGTGTGAAGCGTGCAATGACATCAGCGCAAGAGAAGCTGAAGAAGATTGAGCAGGCAAAGATTGAAATTGGTGATTTTAGTTTCAGTCCGTCCATATCCTGGATCTCTCCTGTTGCTGTGGCCGGTGCAGCCGCAGGTATAGCCAGTACACTTGTTTGCCATCCTCTCGAAGTCCTCAAGGTAATTTATTCAGTCAATCGAAGTACCGCAAAATGTAAAGCCTTTCTTGTTGTCATTAGTGTCGAAAGAGACTGATTTTTTCTGATCTTTACCAGGATAGATTGACTGTGAGTCCTGAGATTTATCCAAGCCTGAGCCTTGCAGTTCCAAGGATTTTCAGAGACGATGGAATCCGTGGATTCTACGCTGGCTTAGGACCAACACTGATCGGGATGCTTCCATACAGCACATGTTATTACTTCATGTATGACAAAATGAAGACTACATACTGCAAATCCAAAAACAAAAAGGCTTTAAACCGTCCAGAGATGCTTGTTCTTGGAGCTCTAGCCGGTAAACAATAAAAAAGTTTATTTTTACGGTATTTCCTGACTCAAATCATGTTCGGGGCTCATTGAGTTGTGAATGGTATCAGGTCTAACGGCGAGCACCATTAGCTTCCCATTGGAAGTGGCGCGGAAGCGGTTGATGGTGGGAGCTCTGAAAGGGCAATGCCCACCGAACATGGCTGCAGCAATAGCAGAAGTAGTGAAGGAAAGAGGAGTAATGGGACTCTACAGAGGATGGGGAGCAAGTTGCTTGAAAGTCATGCCTTCTTCAGGCATCACTTGGGTCTTCTATGAAGCCTGGAAAGATATTTTACTCGCGGCCAACACCAAACCACTCATATAATGACGAAATTAAAACTTAGATTACCATTGTTACTTGAAGCTAAGCCGCATCATCGCATTTCGAAGTTATGATTTACGGAATTTGGTGGCTTGGCTTTGCCCCATGAGATGTTTATTTTTTTACACTTACCCTTGGGAGTGTTTTGATTCCCATGAGAAGTAAGAACTGAGTTCTTTTTTTTTGGTTTAGGCTAAACAAATCTGTGTTCTTTGCAATCAAAAGAAAAGAGCAAATCAATTTTAAACACAAATTATGTCCACATCATATACATAAACCATCACACTTTCGTTCATAGATACAAGCATATATGTACATAAGCATTTTCAAATATATATGTTATATTATTTTTCTAAGTCAAACATGGTCTGAATCTGCAGCCCATCTAACCTTCTGTTCCTTCTTCTGAGGCTTCACTCTCTGCAACAATGACACATCAAAAAGTTCAGAACTTTACAGCACAAACTCATATTGAATACTAAGTTTTTTGGTTTTAGAGAAAAAAAGTACCTTCACCAAACAGTTGTTCGAATCGGGCTACTATGTGTTTCCCATATGTGTATTTCCTCAAACTCTGGAGATGAATTTTCATTCGCTGCACCAGAATCTCCCTTTGCTGATCTTTACTGATCTCCAAGACTTTCTGGACCACGTAATTTGCAAACTGATCCTTCATCATCGCCTGCCGAAGAAAAAAGAGTGTTATATAAGACCAACGTGGTTACAAAGAGCTTTCTTAGGATTGTGATCTTACCAGCAAGTGATTGTCTTCCTCGGATTTTCCCATTATCTCTTCAATCAGCAACTCTCTCTCGGTACTATCAGCGTGTTCCAGACACTTCTCCACAACGTTGGACGCGTACTTGTGCTGACTCATCTGAACAACATTCCCTGTCAACTTCTCAATAATATGTCTCCTTTCGTCGGGCTTACCTCTCTCCAGAACATGCTACAAGCAAATCATAAAGCCAAAACCCGAGATTAAGAACAAAATGCGATAAAAGAAAATGCCAGGGGAGACATTGATCCGAGTTTAACCAGACCTGAGTGACATAATTCCCATACTGATCATGAGCAAGAGCAAAAGCAGATTCCAAGATTTCATCGATTATACAACGAGTCTCCTCATCATCTGAGCAATGCTCCAAGATTCTCTATAGCAAAAGCAGAACGAAAAAGACTAAATATTTCAAGTCGAAACACACACAAGATAAACGCAGAAAGCCGCACTCTTATCCATTTACCTGGATAACTCGGCATCCATAAGGATGAGTGGAAAGAGTGGCAACTTGACAACGGAAAGCTGCAATTAAGAATCCAATCCTACCTGCAGGCATACTCTCAATACACTTTTGAATAACATGATTTCCGTTTTGATCTCTAACACACTTCATCACATTGCCATCGAGCTCACGAATCAGTTCTGTCTTTTGGTCAACATCTATCACTTCAAGAGCCTATAAATATCAGACAGCACAAACAAGTACATATAAACTTAACAACCATTTACTTCAGATACTGACATTGATATGTGGAAACTATTATTATTTATTTACCTTTTGTATCACACGACATCCATACATTTGCAAGCTTAAAGAAACCATCTGACCAGCAAGTTGCTTCACAAGTTCTTCCCTCTGCGCTGGAGTTCCATGTTCGATGAACTGATCCAAAAATCACTATTTATCAACAAACTTATGGACCAGAAAAACTTTCCAACTCAAAAGAAAAAGTGGCTCACTTTTTGGATAACATAATTTCCAAAGACGTCAGTCATCAACTTTGAAGCTTGTGGAAGAACCTCACTGAAAACAGATGCCTTCTCCTCATCAGAGCAGTGCTCCAACTTCTGTTGAATAAACCGGCTGCCATGCTGATCGACGCTGAAGTTAAGAAAAATGAGTAGCAAAATGATATATTATCATGATATCTTTTGATGCATTCAAAACACTAATTCAGAATTCTAGAAAAATGATAGATATCAGAATAGAAACACTGCCTGAATTCAACAACGCGCCCTGCGATATCAGACAGCTCGAGTTTACGAGCATTTGGAGACTTGAGTTCATCAAGAAAAGAATGTCTTTTAAAATCATCGACGATGTTGGCTCCTCCTCTGTTCCCTTGCCATCCACCAGGGTAGATCCCTGTGTTTCTACTTGGTCCTTGTTGATGATACCTTGTTTCACTTCGTCTTCCAAAGTGGCTCATCATCCCGCCAACTGGTGAGGATGGCATCACTGGACTAGCAAGAGGTGATCCCGGATACTGTGGCATGACTCTTACACCCGGCGGCACTGCAAAGTAGTTTCCCATGTGCCTCGGACTTTGCAACCCGAAACTCGGACTCACTGGATTGTTGTGAGGTTCATGATTTGCCATAAAACCAGCAGCTTGTTGGTCTTTTTGCCCAAAAGAATCAGTGCTGCTCTGAAACGAAGGAGCATACGCATCTGCTTGAGCCTGTTGATAATACTGCAATTGAAAAGGATCCACTAGAGAAGGAACGTTTTGTCCAGTAGGTGGTACTCCAGGCAGCAGCCGAGCGTTGTTGTAGCCAGAAGAAGTAGATGAGATATCATATGGCATAGGAACAGTCGCTTCATGAGATGGGTATCCACTCATATATTGAGGGAGAATACCAGAGGCAGGAGGGTAACCGCTATAATTATACTGCGGGAGGTACATACCCGAGGACTGAAAGTTATGATTGTAAAATGGGCTCAGAGATGTCATATATGCTGCTGTTGATGTATACATAGGAGGCTGGGCCAAACCGTGAGGAGGTTGGAAAGTCGAGTGTACCTCGCCAGTTGCAATCTTCGGTAAGCTCTGCATCATGTCGTGTGTACCGCCCATCCTCGGATAGGTCATTTGTTGTGGTGAACTAGCTTGAACCTGATACGATGAAGGTGTATATTGCACAGGCATTCTCCTTCCCTGAGATTGTTGTTCTTCTTGGTTCCTCCTAATTCTAGAAGCAGCGGAAGATGGAGGAGAAGCACCAAAAACAGATAGATTGTTGTTCTCGTGGCTCGCTAGCCTCGCGTTTGATCTCTCTCTCTGTGCATTAGTAGAACTTTGTGAGCTCAAATCAGTGGTAAAAGGATCTTCACTAGCAATAGCATCCATGGAGAGAGAATTTGCCTCCCTTAGCAGATTAACCGAACTTATATCAGACTCCGGTAATCTTCTTGTGTTTTCCGAAGATATACCAGAGGAAATGGGATGGATGTCTTCTGCTATTGGACGATTCCCTGCCGAATGAGGCCGCTTGAACACAGAAGAAAGTGTAAGAGGGAAATCTTACTTCATGTGAAATGAAAGTTAAGTAGCAGCTAAAGATCAAAAATTTAATATTTTAGTAACAAATGAGAGAATTAAGGAACCATGTACCTGAATCATATCAGCGAAGCTCTTACGACGACTGGCCAAAGCAGCATAAGGTTGTTGTTCACCCGATGCTGCCTCATCCTCGGGATCCTCTCTATGGGTCGAAAGGGCAGTTCTAGAAGAATGCAAGGAGGATCTTTTCCCCAAATTATCCCAAGAGGCTGTTGGACTCATATTATTATCACCAATCCCACCCAAATGGCGCACCAAGTTCTGATTCTCCCGTGATATTAACGGAGGAGGAAGTCTCGGATTCAAGTTGATGTTAGACAAATAGTAAGCTACATATGCAGGATCGCTACGTATCTCTTCTTCCGAGTCATAATTCTCAATAGCCCTACTTAAAACTTCAGAGCTACTACCTCCTTCCTGTTGTTTCAAGAGATTCCTAAGAGCTGCGAATGAACCTTCCATGCTAGGCGGCGCGCTTCCACTCCTACTAGGGATTTTCCCGGTATGATCACCACTATCCAATCTATTTCTTTTCATAAGGAACCCTAAATCTTCAACCGCCATATCGAGTGAACCAAAGATCCTCCCAGTATCCCTAGAAGCCTGCCAGTTTTTCATATGATCATCCTCCACCATTCTCATAGCGCTCTGCGTTGTCATACTTCTATATCAACAAAAATATTCAAATTTCAGGCAAAGAAGTAACCATAAAACAGCGAAGTAAGCGAAAGCTTCCGAGTGATTCTGTAAAACCATAGCCCATAAGAAAACCAAAGCTAAGCACTTTAGGATTTGAACCTTGTCAACTAAATTTCCTCAAGGTCCCTAATTTCGTATAATCGACCACATATGAATGAAATCTACACATCAAGGATCGAACTTTCAGACACGAATTTTCCCATTTCCTAAGCTAAAAAATTCAGTCAACCCACACCATCAGCAAAAAAAAAACTCAAAAGACGCCATCTTTTTATAAGTATACACCGTTGGACTCATTCATCAACCTCGTTACAAACAGTAAATCGTATCCAGAGGCTATAATCAGGGATCAAGAAACAAAAAAAAAACACACACACACACCAACTTACTTTATATCTTCTTTTTTTTCTCATAAACTAGCTCCTCGCATGACTTGTAGAAGGAAAAAAAAGGTAAATTTAACGATGCAGATACAGAGAAAGAGATGGAAAAGAAAGCAGAGTTAAGTTATACCCGATGGTGATATTCAAACCCCCATGAAAGTGTTTCTCGCAGAAGCTCGAGCTGAAATGTCGCAAAGAAGAGACCCAGAGAAAAAGAGAGATAGAGAGATTAAAACTAAACCCTTTGAAAAGTTCGTCGGAGTCACCCAAAGTCAAGATTTTTTTTTAATTACCTAAATTCATTTTCAAGAGTTTCCGATATCGTATTTTAACAACATTACAAAATTCGGATTCGCACACGAAGAGGTTCCTCCTAGAGTACAATGACTGATATACTCCTGTCTGGTTCTTTGACGGTGGTGGTACAGTAAGCCCTTTCTCGTCATTTTGTGTTTCCTCCAAATTGATGACTAGGTTTGCCACGTGTTGACTCTTCTCATTCAAAGTGATACGTTCACGTGGCTCTGTCTCTGTTGCCTGTTGCTACCACCAAAAACACACACATACACTTACACTTTGTTTGTTTCTTTTGTTTTGGATGCGCCTACGCACACCTGCACAAAAATTCCAAAAACAATGAAAGTGAAATAGAAGAATAAGACTTTTCCATCACCATCATCATTCATCACTATAGATTTAGTTTCCCATCTACAAGACAACATTGGATTCTTTCATCCAAACGACAGTAATGAAAATGGTCCCTTAATAGTGGACCTTGAGGCGCAAAAGAGAATGAAGCAAATAGAACACACGATTTCTTCATTGATTTGTCTGCGATCGGAAAATTAAGGGAAACAGTTGATGCGACTGAACTTGAAATCATTGTGTGTGTGTGTTGATCATTTATTATTGACAACAAGGGAAAAGAATTGGAGATGGGTGTCTTTGAAGTTTCCCAACAGAAAAGTCGAGCTTTTTCATCTTTTCTTCACACCATAGAAGATGCTCTTTACTGATTTTCGCCATTCTCAGAACCCGCGATGCGAGTTTGATGTCAATGGCTGCAAACAAGAGTTGAACACCTTCCCATGTTTGAGGCCAAGATTTCTTTCTCAGCCCTTTTGTTTTCTTCGAAAGCTCCTTCGCTTTCACCCTCTTCTGCAAAAGAGACTCAAATCTTATGAGACACACCAAAGAAGCATCTACATTGCTTCTAAGAAATAAACGTACCTTTTCAACAGATGACTGAACCAGTTGCAAAGGGGTTGTAGAATTCATATGGTTGTTGTTGTGGTTCCCAAACAAGTGAATAACCCCATTTGGTTTCTTCTTATCCATTTTCAAGAAAACGTTGAAAGTAAGGATCGAGCTCTCGATGATTTTGATGAGATCATCAGCCATGACCGTGAAGTCTGTATCTTTCTCCATCTCCTTTTTATCTGACCCTGAGATGTTTGAACTTCAAGTGTCACACAAGGTTTTTAAGTGGTGGAATGTGAGAGCTGAGGAAATCACCTTGAATCTTGGGAGCTTGAAGTAGCCTAGGCATTGCGTTCCTGGCACGCGCATAAAGTTCAGCTCTTGAGCCCTGCTCAAATGGTTCATTCTCTATATACCTCTGAAGTAAGACCAGGAATTGCTGAAAGTGTTGAGCAGTATGGTTGTAGCAAGTCTGGGTTTCGGGTTGGCATGAGATTAAGTGGCTCAGCTGCGTGTATTGACAATGAAGTGCCTCCCAAGTGAGGCAGAGTTGAGCAACATAAGCTATCTCTAAATCCTGATAAGGGTCGATCTCTGTCTCCTGCAAATGCTCGATATCTTCCTCGGGAACATCCATTTTTTTCAGGGAGAGACATCGAAAAGGCGATGACAGCTTCTTAGATGCAGATCTTGGCGATGGAGTTGAAGGACTTGGAGCAATTCCAATGCCTAAGAAAGTGAAGAATTACTAACAAATCCATGGAAGAACAATGCGTAATTGTAGAGCAAAGTTCTTAACTTCATTAAAGGCATTCCACAATCCTAGTGTGTTAAGAGATGAGTCCAGTTTTAGCTTAAACACTGATGATAAGAGATCAAAGCAAAGAAGCTTTTACCAGTTTCTTTGAGCTGCTGAGAGCTTAAGCGATCAAAGAAGAGCATACGCTCGCAATAATTTTCATAGACAGCATCAAAACCTCCCCACCATTGAAGTCCTTCAGCGACCACATCTCTCCACTCACTTGAACACTTGTCTTCTCCCTCGTCTTCGCCTAGATAAGATTCATCATCTTCTTCTTCTTCTTCTTCTTCTTCAGGTATCAACACCATGAAACTGTTTCTCCTTAACTCCTTAAGCCTTCTCTTAACCTCATTGGTAATGAAATCATCGTCGTCATCTTCGATCTCATCTGCTTTCGCCGAATCTGTCACACCAGCTACAGTGTTCTCACTCCTTGCTTGCTCTTGCTCCTCTTTCTCCTTGTCTAAGTTTGGCTTCCTGGACTTTCGAAATTTTCTGACTTTCAAGAAATCCATTTGCTCAAAACACTTGGAGGAGTGTCTTTGGCTAAATCGTTAGATCTAAATTCAGATTTTTCTTTGCATGAACAAAACAAACAAAAAAAGGAGATGATTATGGCGTTTCACTTCCGCCACAACGGACTTTAACACTTTCTAAGGAATCAGAGAATCAACCAAAACACAAAATGGGGAAAATGCATGAATCTAGAAAGATCTCACAGAATCGTGAACCCAAAAAAAAAAAAAAAAAAAACAGACAAAAGATGAAAGACTTTGAACTACAAAAATTTCGACAAGATCAACAACAGCATTTGTCTTTCAGTTCAGATTCGATTAATCTCTTGCTGGCATTATCTGCTAAACCCAACAAACAGTCCAGTGAAACTACACTGATAAAGTGTGAGTGAAAGAAAAAGAAAAAAAGGTACAAAATTTAAGTAAGCAAACAAAATTGAGAGAAATATTGAACAACTTGCAAGAGAGAGAGGAAGAGAAAGGCTTTATGGCTTTACTCTATTCAAGTTTCGGGTAATAGGGGAAGAGAGAGAGAGAGAGCACAATATAAATGTGAGAGACGAACAGGTATTGAAGCGGATCTCATTAATTAACTTTGTGATTTCAAATTCCAAAAAAAAAAAAAATCATTCTTTTTATAAACCCTTTCCTCAAAATTTTCCATTTCCGGTCAAAAACTTGAAAACCCTTACAAAGAGATTCGTCAATTGACCTTTATTTTTCTTTCTCATAGGTCGAAATTGTCTTTTACTTTCCTTAAGGTCCTAATTGAAAATTATTATAATTTGAAAGAAAAAAAAAGGTCTTTTGGTTTGGTCTGAGAAGTGAGAAGAAGAGAGAGATCTAACAGTAGAGAGAATATTGTCAGAAAAGCCGCGCAATCTCTTGTCCTTGCATTTGCTCCTCAAAATTACTTCTTTGACCCTTCTCTATATCTATATCTACGAGTTTGTCTTATATCCTCTAATGTTAATATGGGCTTTTTTTCTTTATTGGGCTTTTCTTTATTGGAGAGCATCTGGTCATGGATTCATGAGATTGTTTATGAGTCCCATTCTCTAAGGACTGACTTCCTTCTGGTAACTTACTTCATTCAATCGTCGCTTGATTTTACTTGTGCTTCAATTATATTCCTCAGCTGATAAAACCGAATATCATCTTAACCGTGTCGATTTGTACCGTTTCTCGTAGTTTGTGTTCCATTCTGGTAACGATCAAAGTTTGAGTTTTTCAAAGGATCCTCTGGCCTTTTGATGAATCTACTAAGAGTTTTCTTGCTTTTCTCTTAGAACTGAACAAATGGGTATCCCAATTTATCTGTAAGCTCCAAGGAAATGTGTTTGGGTTATGGCAAACTGGTTGCTTGGCTTTGGTCGTTTGTCTTACGCAAGTTGGATAGTTTAATTTGCTTGCGAACATCCGTGTGCTCTTTATATAGTTTGGATTTTTCTAGGTTTGAGAATCTTATAGTAAATTTTGAGCTGTCTTGATAGTGCTTTGTTTGCTACTCTTTTTGCTCTTTTCGACTCTTGGTAATGCTTTTCCCTGGTATACTAAATGAGTGCTAATCAAAATGTTCTGTTAATTTCAGTAGAACAATTTAGTTGAGTGTAATTATTATTATTATTTTTTTAAAAGAAGTGATGCTATTTTCTGAGTGTAGTTTTCTGTTGAGTCATTTCCTGTTTACTGTATTCTTAGTGACCTATATGTAAACATGTGTTGCAGAATCGTAATGAACCAAAATAAAAATAACGTTGAGTTGACGATAAAGGACGATAGTCCATTCGGAAAGCTTCAAGAGGATCTCTTGATAGAGATATTTATCAGAGTCCCAATATCAGAGTGGGAACAAATATCTTCTGTTAGAAAACAGTGGGCGAATTTGTTCCGAGGAGAATGCTTGTGGCAAGCTGCTCTTCATCGGGCGTATCCTCTTGTTAGCAAAACTAAGAGTTGGCTGAAAATGTTTTCTTTGGAAATGTCGATAGTTAGATTCAAGGAACTCAATAGCCTTTTTAGCTGCAGGAGATAGATGGGACATATTTACTTGTTCTTCAAAGATCAGCTTCAACTTTCAACTACGCATGCTTCAGGCGTTCTTCATGGAACTCTGATCGGTAATTATGCAATTCACTGCTTAATGAATTCCAAATGTTCACTGCTAATGACATTTTATCTTTTGTTATGATGGCAGACCAATTGATTGTTTGTGGCAAATCGAAACAAGAAGCTCGCGACAAAGATTTGGTTGGCTCTTCTCGACAATTTAGAGGACACGAAACATACGTTTACCGTGCTGAAATCCATTGTGCAAGAATATGACGTAAGAGGAAACTTAAATACAAACCCTTCTTTTCTTGTAGAAAACTAACTCACTCTCTGATAAGTGAGTGCAGGGTTTTCTTCCATATCCATATTCAAGACCGATCAAAGTCCAGTGGAAAGTGTTTGAGAAACTGTTTGTGGACTTGTATGATCATTCAGAGTACTGCGACCTAATAGGAATCGCCAAGAAGAAGTTTCAAACAATACCACATCTTTGGTTAGGCTATTGAACTAACTTCAGCCAAAGACATTCAAAAGTCTGCATCTTGTAAGAAAGACGTCTAAAATTGCAGATTCTTTGGCCATGTAAAGTTCGTGGTTAGTTTTCTAAAGCAAAAAAGTCAAACCCATCAACGACTCTTTGTTGACTATTTTAATCTCTTCCTTATTTGCAAAACGTTTGTAAAAAAATCCAATTTATTTACTTCGAAATGGCTCTCACGAGAGTGATAACGATTCTCGTTCTCTTCGTCTCGGCGACACTGACCTTGGCGCAATCCAAAGATGTCGGACACATCTCCGTACTCGTCTCTGAGACCGGTCTTGATTTCGCGAAAGATTTCTTCGTCCACGAGGTGATATCCACGACGATTCCGCTTCAGCTACCAAACATCGAGAAGAAGTTTGAAATCCCTCTCATCGGAAAAGTTAAAATGGGTCTGTCGAATATCCAGATTTACGCGGTTGATGTTCAGTCGTCGAGGATTGAGACGGGAGGAGATGGAATCGTTTTGAGTGTCTCAGGTGCGACTGCAGATTTGAGCATGGATTGGTCTTATTCCTATAAAGCTTCCTTCTTTAAGATTTCTGATCATGGAGATGCTTCTGTTAAGGTAAATTTCTGGGGAAAAAAAAAGTTATGTGCTTTTTGAGATGGGTTTTCAAATTTTTCATCTCATTTGACATTCTCTTTCATCAGAAGAAGTGAAAAAAGCTTAACAGGTGATGATGATTCTGATGATGAAGGTTAAAGGAATGGATTTGAAAACAACTGTCACTTTGGTCGATGATAATGGCAGTCTAAAGATTGCCTCACGGGAAAGTGATTGTAAAGTGAAAAGCATCGGTATTCATATCAATGGTGGTGCTTCTTGGCTATATCAAGGGTATTGTTTGATTATCACTTGCAGTTTTTTATTCTATATGTTACAAAAGAAAAGATTCTTACTTTTTCTTTTCTTTTTGTTTGCAGGGTCGTTGATGCATTTGAAAAGAAGATTATTTCAACTGTTGAAAATACTGTTTCTAATAAGATTGTGGAGAAGATGAAGAAGCTTGATACTTCATTGCAATCACTTCCAAAAGACAAAAAGATTGATGACAATGTTGCAGTGAATCTCACTTTTACAGGAAACCCTGTCTTGGGTGATTCGTCTGTTGAAGTTGAAATCAATGGTTTATTCATGCCAAATGGTGATGATGTTAAAGTTTCAGGATCTCGGCCTTCTTCCTTTTCTAGTGGGGTTAAAAGAATGGTGGCAATTTCAATAGAAGAGGAAGTTTTCAACTCTGCAACACTTGTATACTTCAATGTAAGCTCCAAAAGTTCGATAGATCTATGGATTGATTGATGAATTTTAGTGGACCAAAATTTTGTGAACTTTTTGGATTGGTTTGATCCAGGCGAGGCGGATGCATGTGGATATCGAGGAAACAAAGAATGGGTCAATTCTAAGCACATCTGACTGGAAACTCATCCTTCCAGAACTCTACAAACTATATCCAGATGTTAAAATGATGCTGAACATGTCAGTAACATCTCCTCCTGCTGTTAACATCACAGAGAATGGAATTGATGCTACGATTCATTTAGAGATATCAATCGATGT
Source organism: Eutrema yunnanense (assembly GCA_002933935.1). NCBI lineage: Eukaryota > Viridiplantae > Streptophyta > Magnoliopsida > Brassicales > Brassicaceae > Eutrema > Eutrema yunnanense. Next base: position 161,890 of record PKML01017881.1, on the reverse strand, counting down.
TCAAGACTCTGGAGCAGTCCTATCCGTAGCAAGCATATCATCGGTGTGCTAATAATAATAATAATAGTCTACAGAACAATCTACTTAAGAAGCAGTCCTTGATCACTAAAAGCCAGAATCTGAATCTTATTTGCAGGTTCTGAATGTTGCGTGTTCTGCAGAAATCGCAGAGAACAATCTAGCCGGTAGCCTCAGGCTAATAGATTTCAATTCAACAATGAAGTGGAGTAGAATCGGTGAGCTTCAAGCAAGCTATATCCAGGTAAAGTAAAGATATTGATTTAGTTGAGACTGAGACTCTTGCTTGGCACTTAAAGTGGATGTTTCCTGCTCTTGTTAGGATGTGACATCGAAGGTTCTTGAAGCCTTATTTCTGCCGTACGTAAACACACGCCTTAAGAGAGGATTCCCTTTGCCGTTTACACACGGTTTCACGATCAAAAACACAGAGATTGTGTATGTTAAAAATGGCGTTATGATCTGCAGCGATATAGCCTCTTTATCGATATGAACGCTCTCAAGGTTATTGATACTTGTGAAGAAGCTGTTACTATTTCTTTATAAGCTGCGTTGTTGTAAGTTTGTAACTTGTAAGTATCATCAGCATGTATTTACACTTCTGTTACCATATAATCTAGTTTGTGTTTGGAATATATCGATCATAAGTTTGCTTTTTGTTCAACAGCTAAAGCCTAAAATGTAATAACTTCATTGTGAGAAAAGACGTAATTGCTTTTTGTTCACACGATGATCTTATATAATGGTTTGGGCTTTATCAATTATGGGCCAATTTTGTATATATATGGGCCCAACTATATATAGTAGTTTTTTATCTCTCTAGAAAGAGAAAAAAAAAGTCTTCATCTCTCTCTAACAATCTTCGCCTTCTGCTTCGTGGGTATCGACTCGTGCAATCAACTCACTGAGTCTCTAATTTTACCCGCGAAAATAAGGCTTCTTTCTGGTTTTTCTTTTCAAAAATTTAAACCTTTCTCTGACAATGACAATGGAGATCTCCCTCCCTCTCTTCTCCTTCTAGGGTTTCTCTCCCTCTCTCCTTCGTCTTTCCATGGATGTGGCGGCTAGTAGTAATGTTCTTGAATCTGTCCCAGCGAAAAGGCAACGCTTTGGCGAAGAGAGGAACAGAGTGGCGGAGATTGTGCTGGTTTTGTCGGCGTTGGGGAGGATGCGTGGAGGAGAAAACCCGACGGAATCGGAACTCGAGCTGATGGTGGAAGCTAGGTCGAAACTAGCAGGGATGTGTCAAGAGTTTATCCCTAAGGACATTATGGGTTGCGAGGGTGTTAGAGCTGTGATTGAAGATCTGGGTTTGAATGGTAAGCTTAAAGACGAGAGATTAGGATTCCGAGCCCCTAAGCTGACCATCTCCGAGAAGCTATCTCTTGGGAAAAGAAAGGTAATGCCTTGTTTCGTCATCTCTTCTTGGCTTCTTCTTTATTCCCTTTTATCATCATCATGTTTTGATTGAAGTTTTCTCCAGATGGAAGAAGCAAAAGAGTTTCTTGCAACTACAGTATCCACTGGATATGCATCTCACTTGTCACAGCTAAACGGTGGTACGGCTACACATTATGTACCAAATCATCGACCTCTATCATCAGGCATAGTGACTGTTTCTTCACCCTTTGTTTCTGCAGCAAAGAATGTTTCGCCTACTACAACTGGAAGCCATTTCAGAATGGAGAGACCTCAGATGATGCTTAATGGTGCTTCTCAGGGCACAGGTAGATGCAGACTTGCAGTGATAAGATACTGTTCGCCTTTGTTTTGAAAAATAGCAAGCTTTTATTGTGTCTAGCATAGCATTTTCTGGTTACTTTGAATATGAGTTATAAACTTAGTGAATGTGATAACAAAGCCAAATCCAGATGCTAATTGACCGATCATTAGGTTTTTGGGGATAATTTTAGCCCTCCATACTCAGAAAATAGAATACCTTTTTGTAAAAATGCGTTCGTTTTCTTGCTTAAAAGTTTGCAAAGCTTACTGCTCATGAGAGATTTTAAATATTATTGGTCATGATAGTTAAACCTTTTCTCTATGGTTAGGTTTCTATTGCTAAATTTACATTCTTTAATAGCTTCTTCATCGTTGATATCGAGTTTGTTTTTAAAATATTACTTGTTTCTGTGTTCCAGCAAATTCTTCTGCAAATTATTATGCTGCGTCTTGGTCTGCGCAACCTCAATCCACCATATCGTTCAGTACTGCACCAGATAAGAAGGTTCCTATTCAAAGTTCTGTCAGGGTAACAGATCCAAACTTTAGGCCATTCATGTCTCAACCTCCGCATGGTACATTCTCAGGCACAAATCAGCCGATGCTGGGAATGCATCATGGTCAGACTTCTTCGTTTGGAAACAACCATAGTGAAATCGCTAAGATAATCCATAAAGTTCTGCAACCACGGGTTAAACAATATCCTTTGTGGAATCCACCTTCAAGAGATTATATGAGCAGAGCAATGGCATGCCAGATGTGTGAAGCTGCCATCAATGAAGTGGAGACTCTACTGATTTGTGATGCTTGTGAAAAGGCATACCACTTGAAATGTCTGCAAGCAAACAATATGAAAGGGCCTCCAAAATCTGAATGGCATTGCTCAAGATGTGTACAAGCAATCAATGGGAAGCCATTTCCTCCTATATATGGTCGCGCCATAACTAAGACTACAGCAAAAATGGCTTCTAGTGCACCCGGAGTTCAACCATCCACAGCGAAGAAGGCTGGATCGATGGATATAAAGGTTAGTCAACAGAAACCAATTGTAACTACGAGTCCTGGAGTACAAAATCTTCAGGTTTAGCCTTTTAACTCTTATGAAATAACATGACTCCTCCTTATATAGTAGTTTAAACCGATTTGGATTCTACAGCATGATTCATGTTAGGCCTGGGCAAATGGTTATTCGGTTCGGTTCGGTTATTTCGGTTTTCGGTTACGTTCGGTTATGTCTTTTACTATCCATTCGGTTAGTAACAGTTTTCGGTTCGGTTTCGGTTCGGTTACCATTCGGTTCGGTTCGGTATGGTTATCAAAATTAATAACCGTTTGGTAACCGAAATCTTTCGGTTATTTTCGGTTAACCGAATGGTTTCGGTTATTTTCGGTTATTTTCGGTTATTTTCGGTTAAATTTCAAATATTTTCGGTTATTTTCGGTTATTTCGGTTAAATTTCAAAATATTTCGGTTATTTCGGTTAAATTTCATAAATATTTCGGTTAGTTTCGGTTATTTCGGTTAGTTTCGGTTATTTCGGTTCGGTTAGTTTCGGTTATATTTCGGTTATTTCGGTTAATTAGGGAAAATAAACATAATTTTATTATTTTTTTTTTTTTTTTGATATCCATGGATACCCATTGGTTATCGGTTAATAACCATTCGGTTATCATAACCAATGGATATCAAAAATAAAAACCATTCGGTTATTGTGAAGTAACCATAACCTAACCGAACCATTAATTTCGGTTCGGTTCGGTTCGGTTATTATGCCCAGGCCTAATTCATGTTCTAAAATATTGTAACATTTCATTCGTTTTATTGGAAACTGATTGTCATCTCTCACGACTGCTTCCAAACTTCATCAATTTTTCGTCGAGTATAATAATTTGTGCTTATGAAATTCTAAAAATTGGAAATAGATTAATTCAGGGGTGCACCATAAACCAAACAAAAATTAATTTGATGCTCAATACTTGTTTTGTGATATACACCATTATCAAGTCAGCACTCTTTATATGTCTTTATTGTCTACAAGTCTTTTAAGAGTACAAATGTGCATTTATGCTCACAAGGGCAGTTTTAGGGCAAAGGTGAATGTATACTTAGGACTATAACAGTAACCATATAATTAATCATAAGGGTTTCTGAAATTTTTCAAGAGCTCTGGAATGTCATACCCCAACATATCATCAACAGTCTGCAACATTTTCGGCTTTAGCTTCTCAAACTTGTCGATGTTGTAACCACTTAGCACCTCCCTGAAATGCTCTACATTTGGGAAATCTCCTTTTGGTAAATGATGCTCTCTTTGTACCTGTTTTCATGTCACACCCACAAAGTCAAAAAACAAACATTGGTATTAAGATTCTCAGAATCAGAAATTCGCATATTGTAAAGATCCTTGGAATCAGACCAACCTTTCCAAACTCGTCTTCCAAGTTATCTATCAGTTTCTGTTGAGCTTTGGCTTTTCCCATAATGGCTGGCATCTCCTTCTTCAAATGGCTGATGATGTACGCATGTATCTTTGCAGCTCTTGCCCGTTTCACAAACTCGTTTATCTGTTATATGGAAAAATTAAGGTTAGATCCAATCGGAGGGAAGGAAGTGAAAGAAGAACGGTTCACGGTTCACACTCACTCGACGATCACAAGCTTTTTTTGGAATGTCTTTCAAATCAGAGAGAAGGTCATCTTGCTCCATTTCAAACAACTCTCTCCCAATTGGACCAGTTGCAGCTTCATTTATGGGTTTATCGCTGAACGAACTGTACAAAGTAAGCAAACAAAGACATCAAAACATAAATTTCAGTTTCAAACTACTTTTGTGTTAAGCAAAACACTGCCAACGAGTTGAAGAAACCTGTACACTTACCCAATGTAGACACGGACAACCTCAGGAGTATTGAGAACTTTCCCAAGTGACCACATGAGAGCTCCATACACCCTCATTAGCTATACAAGATATGGAGACAGACGCCACGGTATTAGAACATGGAAAACAATAGGGAAAGAAGGAACAAAATAAGAATCGGTAACAGATTGGGGCGTCAACCTGCTGAGTGTCAACTTGATCAGCCTTATTTAGAACAACGCGGATCTTGTCATCATGACCGCGTAAAGATGAAATAACACGCTTGAACTCATCGCTTACATCCAGCTTGTGTGGGTCGAATAGGAGGAGGATGAGATCGCACTTAGAGGCAAACCATGATGTGACACCAGTGAATTCATACGCTCGCTGTGTCCGTTGCTTTTCCCCTGATAAAACTCCAGGAGTGTCGACAAATGTTACGTGCTCCAGCAGCTTCAACAAAGATGAATGGATCAACAATTATCAGCAAATTAATATGAGCAAAACAAAGAATAATCTCCTTTTGGAAGCATGCGGTTAAACATACAGGGTGAGGCATCTGAGAGCATTCAAACTTCGACAAAAAGGCGGTCCCAAAAGTTGTAAGACCACTGAATGGCATATCTGCTTGAACTGCTACTGTGTTCCCTGGAATGCTTCTTTCATCAGGTCCAGACTGCGAAACACAATAAACAGATCAAAGTCACCCATCATGAGCAGTGATAATGAAGTAATCTAGCTACCATTGTCGAACACACAGTTAAAACTTAAAATGTGTATTATTCAACACTAGTTTAGCAGGAGATGATGGATCAACGTTATATCCTCTCACAAATGAAACCATGGCGAATTACAAATTAACATACCATGACAACGACAAATCTGTCAGTAGTCGGTTCTGGTCCAATATGAGCTCCTGAAAGTTATAACAGTTGAAGTTATAAGAAGCTGTTTTATGGTTAATCATTGACCTGTTTGTAATTCCTTATTAAACATCAAAACTAGTTAGGTCCCAGAAGGAGAAGGAGAGAGGATAAGATGGACAACTTGCCTGGATAATTAGCTTTAAGCAAATGCTTAATGAATGTTGTTTTTCCTGTGGAGTACTGACCCAGAAGCATTACCATGGGTTTTGCATCGAAATCACTGTTGGTCTAAGCAAAACACAAGTAATTAGTTCAATGGTCAATATAGTTTACAACTCAATAGTATTTGGAACTACAGAGAATTGTTGTTATAAGAGTACCGCAATGCCCAACATACCAACAAAGGGGATACAAAATCATTAAACCGATAAGCAACTTCAAGTGGCTTCAGCTTCTGAATGTATAACCTCTTCAGGCCATCCACTATAGATGTTACGGAGGACAGAGAAATCTGAGAACAAAATAATATTCAGTTCACACAAACTGTATTTTTAAATTAACTAAAACAGTTTTTTACAGCTACGAAAAACTTGACAGAAACTCTACCAATGATCTTGAAGAGAACCAATGAAATATTTACTAAATATGGGAGTATTCGGAAGGCAATAAATAGTTGGTGGTTAAATAAACTGCGTGGAGCAAAACAAACCTTTTTTGACGATTTTGAAGAGAACCAATGAGCTGTAAGTGATGTATCTGCAGCAGGACTACCTGAGAAATTTGAATCAAATGAGATGTAAAATTACAAAATATAAACCACTGGGTCTAGTACAACGAGATTCTTTGTACCATTCACATTAGGATCACTCGACTTTGATGAATGCTTCTTCTTCTGTGTTAAATGAACAGTTGTAAGTAATTGTTATTTAAACTCGAAAGACATAAATTGGAAATTGCAGGCCCAATACTAACCGCCATTAATACACCCAGACCTTCCATGGTGGGAGGATTCATATTTTTGAAATCAACTGCAATAAGCCAGAAATGTTTCAGAAACAAGAACAATGTGGAAACAAGGATAGCCCTAGGAAGGGGACTATACAGTGAGCATATTGAGATGAAGACAGCACTTAAGCGGAAAAGAAACAAAGTAAAGATTCATGCTTTAATCCCATACTGTCGCTATGAAGAACTTCATGTGATATTTCGTGTCCAGTTTGAGCCAAAGAAACAAGCTATAATGTTGGAAAAATAACAAAAGATTAGAAGTCACAGCGAGACATGGACATTTTTAATGGGAGATGTAAAATGGATCTGAACCTGCATAGCAACAATAAACTCTTTGAAACCGAGATACCCCTGTCTCTTTGCATCTGCAATTGCCCAGACCTATCAAAAAAGAGTCAGAAGAGAATAAGCATAAGCTTCACTGTTAGCATGTTTTAAACAATTGACATGAGATGACAACTAAATGCTTTGCCAAGTGACCAATTAGACACAACGATGTCATAAACCCACCAACATCCTGCGACCACATAACTTACAACTGTTCAAGCAAACAAGCATGTGTTTCCTCAAAAAAAATATTGATTTTAGTAAATTATTTATCATAGCATCAAGTGAAACTGTTCAATCATTGGATAAACCCCAGAGAATGAATAATAGCGGCAAAAGATTCCACAAGCAATCAATTCAACACAAATCCTTACCTGCTTCAACTCCGGTCGAGGCAAAGTCGACATAGAGAAGAACTTGATCGCATCGTTACCAGTAATGCGGCCATCGCCGTCTGCTCATTTCACCACACAAAGAAGCTCTTAGCGCATAAATTGAATAAGAACAAATCGTAGATTGAAGAAAAAAAAACTACACCAAATGAGACCTGAATCGGCGAATTCGAACCACTCCTTGTAGATCATTTGATTCTCTTTGGAACAAGAGCCAGCTGCGACGGAATCGATCTCCATCTCCGATTGGAAAAATCTATATTGACAAATTCTCAGGTGTGAATCTATAGATTTGAGGATTTGCAGATATTGAAGTTAAAAGGAGAAGGTAAGCAAAAAAAAATCAAAAAGTCGGTTTTGTATACGTGAGATTACGGTTTTAGAGAAAGCCGGTTCTTCGTCTCGACGGCAAGGGAGGGGAATGAGAATTAGCAATGCAAGAAACCGCCCTATATTTTCATAAAGTTGCACATATGCCCCCAATAGTGTTGATTAATCTAAATAACCCACTATTAAATATCGTTGCGAAAGATTTTCTGTCTCGTCTCAATTATTGTTCGAGGATATTTATTGCTCTGCTTGTCGAAAAGCAATAAAGAGGGAGTTTTAAAAGAACAGAGGGCGTGATGGTAAATACTCTTTTTTGCCAACATGGTAAATACCAAATAGAGTACTCTTTTTTCTCAACATGGTAAATACTTTCGATTTTAATGAAAATGTGGAAGATTTATAATGGAAATTAATAAGTTCTAAAATTAAAAGTAATATTTTGACCCCAATAAATTAATGAAATCTAATCTTATTGAATGATTTATTTACACCTGGTACAAAAATAATCAACCTAACTTTAAAATCTGGTATTTTAAAAAAATATATATAATTCATTACCAGCAAAAAACAAAAAAAGGTCTTATTGGTTTTAATATTTTTTAGTTTTCTACCATATATTTTAAAATTTTTATTTAATCTGAGATTCAGAGCAATATATTAATTTATACTTAGGTTCCAAAGTAAATTGACTAAGATATGTTTTTTTCATATTAACTGACTACAAATTTATAAATTTATAAAGTTCATATTAAGTGGAAAGCAGATTTAGAAAGCAATATATTAATTTATATTTAAGTTCACAAGTAAATTGGCTAAAATATGAATTCATATTTAACCAGAGTTCTTATAAATTTCGATTGAGTAACGTGGAAAGCAGATTTAGAAAGCAATATCACAGAGTTAAATATATAACCAAGTTCAATCAAAATAACAAAACAAAGATAACTACAAAGACATAAAAGTTGAAGACCAAACTAATTTACTGTAAGATATCTCGTTGAACACATGAAATCTATTACAAAATCGACATATTAAAGAACAAACAAGATGGTTTACAGTGAAATGTTATATTTGACAAGAGAACCTCTGTGTACACATATATAGCAATATCATCCAACAAGGGAGCCAAAACTTTAAGAGCTCTTATGATCCAAAGAATGATTCAAGAAATCCCAATGGTCTTACCCAAAAGCCAGAGAACAAGCGACATTTCGATCCCAAATATTGTATGAAGAGTACTTCTATCAAGTGTAAAACCAAACACCGTGATTCCTGCTTTATTGTTCTCAAAGTAACTCACTACAAAATCCAACAACATTTTTTTTGAAAGTGAGAATATATAGCAAAAAGATATGAGATTTGGTGTGGATGCAGAGGCATATATATATGTACCTAGAGCTTGTCGCTTTTGGAACGATATGGTGCTATAAGCATAAGCAGGGATGAGATCGTTGTTATCGAAATCATCTTCTTCGTCTCCATAATCCTCACTGTCGTCTGTATCTCCAGTATCAACATCTGTTGAATAGAATCCGTGTCCGCTTGCTCTATCAACAAGCCTTGGAGTCTCTCCATCCACTGTCTCAAAAGATTCTATTGTCGCGCAGACATGCCATTTGGCTGCAAGGCAAGTCACCGCCTGAGCCTTGTGTGTGATCTTTGAGGCACTTCGTAGCAGAATGAGCAGCGCAGTGACCAGCGTCATGGAACATAGCTGAGATGAGCACTCACAAAAATGAGTAAGCAAGTGGTTAAAGATGCAGAATTTGTCATCAAGATCCAATAAAAAAGTAAAAACAAAACTCACTGCGAGTTCTCCAGCTCTGTAGATATTCAATTCAGCATATGCCTTGGTGGTGATAAGCAGAGAGTAAAACTGACTGCCAGTGACAAGAATCAATGACAACAATATGAAGGTTCGGTATCGGTGGCTGATGATTCTCAAGTGACGTCTGATGCGGAGATGTTCAGACAAGATGGAACCAACATCTGAATCCATCTGGAAGACCTGAGCAAAGTCTTGCAGCCTAAGGATCTGAAGATGGCAGATGAGACGGAAGAGGACACAAACCAGGAAGATCACGGTAGTTCGGTAGAGCCACGAGCAGAGCTCCATCAGACAAGCGACTGTATCACTCAAGATAACGTTACCGAGGAAAGGAATCCGAGAAGCGCCTGAAGCGTACCACCATATCTTGTATGCGCTCATCGCTAAGAAACAAGGAGTGACGAAGTAGGAGAGAATTTTAAGCGATCTCTGCATAACAAAGAGTTGTGATTTCAGAGAAAGTTATATAAACATGGTGCTATGTGCTTTTTCCATAAAACAAAGCTAAACATTGTAATGCTTGTGGGGCAAGTAAAAAAAGAGGATTTTCAAGATTCAAAAGTAATTCGTTAAACCCGAAAACGACAGATTTAAACTTTTCGGATCGACATGTAGGAAGAAACCAAAAGATCCTCGTGAGCTATTTCAAATTTTCAATGGTAGGCCACAAATTCCCAAAATCGAGCGATTCCACCGACAATCTAGAAAACCCAAATTCAATTTGGAAACGACAAAACGAAACCCAGATTTCCAGAAGCCAATCAACGATGCGAAATTCGAAAATGAGCAAACTTACGTTGAGCTGATTGGTGTAGCCTCGCCGAACAGTCTCGCTCTCGTCCCAAAGCTTATCGAAGAAGAGGAACCGTCGGAGACCAAACTTGCTGACGAATCTGGAGAGACAGAGGAAAGAAAGGGAAGCGAAGCTGCTGAGAGAAAGCTGAACCACCGAATCGTACGGCCTCGAGTGATGGCTATCGCAGTCGGCGCAAGCGAGCATGAAGTGAGACGTCACCGGAACCACGAGCGTGAAAACAACAAACATCGACCAAGAGAGAGCAGCCGTCCAAAGGCTCGACTGATCCACGCACATCCATCTCAGGTATTTCCGGAAACTATGGAGCTCGTCCTGCGCGTGCGACACGCAACGCGTGAACTTGTTTTCCCGGTTAATCAACGGCTCTCGTCGTCGCCCACCTCCGTCGCCTCCTGCTGCGGTTCCGATGTCGATGTCCGCCATGGACGATCGCTCGGACAATTAATTTAAAAGGCTGCGAGAAATTAGACGAGAGGCTCTCTGTTTTTTTTTTTTTTTTCCCCAAAAATGATTTATTTCGGCGAAGAAGAAGGCAGAATCAGGAATAGCTAAAATCGTTAAGGTTATTTATAAATGATTGATGCTAACGTGGCCTTTGATTTGACAACCATATATTAATAAAACTAATTGTATTATTATTTTTTTTATCTGGATATCTCAAATCGAAACTTAAACTAATCTTTCGAGGTTCATAAAAAATCTATTAAATACGTCTATGAAACAGATTCCAACTTTACCGAAAAAAATATATTTAAAGTGAACCATTGAATCATCACCAATCCATTATAAAATTAATTGGAAAGCAATTACTATATTATTTTAGAAAATGTATATACGTATTTTTTTTGTTTTATATGTATGGTATATAGGTTTTATGTTGTATCAGTGATGCTTTGTATTCTTTATTAAGGTTTAGAGAGAGATTATTAGTTCAAGTGATGACCGAATTTTGTAGCTTATATATAAGTTTATATTAGTGACGTGCGTGTAATAGTGGATTTAAATTCGGTGGTAATGAATAAAATTAACTTTAACTTTTTTTAGTTTTCAAATTATAAATTAAGTGTTATTTTTGACTGAAATAAATATATGAAATTTTGAGTATTTGTTATAGCATTTATTAATGAGTCTCAATTATTTAGGGTTATATACTTATATATTAATGAGGATATCAAAATACAAAGTCTGAAATTTGGGTTTAACAAACGATTTTGTGCAGTACCATTTGTAAGATTGACTTTTGTTTCGCAATAAAACAAAAAGAAATGTAGATTTGTGTTCATGAGAAAATCATGATTTGACAACACACGGGGTATTGCTGATAAAGTAGTTTTACCCTAGAAATTTAGGAAAAAGTTGATTTTTGTTATCAACTAGAAGTAAGTCTTCGATCAATTTATTTTTGTTATTATTTATTTAAAACCTTACTAGCATGCAACTTATTGTAGAACATGTATTTAATTTTTAACAGCCTTTTTATATTAGGGAATACGGATTCCGTACAATCGATTGGACAGGTTACACGTATAGATCGAATAGGTTGTACGTAGGTCTGAGTATTCAGGTACCATTCAGGTCCAGATCGATTCTTTCGGATATCGGGTTTGATGTCCCTTTATTGATGACTATTTGAGAATTATCTCGACCAGCAAGCCATGACTTGTATTGTTTACTTGTTAAATGCTTGTTAAGGTTTGATGTCTCTGACTTGGTTAGACATGCAAAACTTTTTTTACATTAGTTGCATAAACACCTGTCATGGTCTTTTTTTGTCTTGGTGAAATGCTCCCATGCATCTGCCCTTGTGGCATGTGTCTTTTGTGTCTTATTTGGCTTCGAAGTAGCTGCACGGGCACCTGAACCATCCTTCATTTTTCTTTTAGTACCAAGAGTTGCTAATTCTTCAAGAGTGTCTTCCATATCTACCTCAATGTTCTCTTGTTCTTTGAACGGTGAAGAACCCATCTGCAAGTAAACATAAAAAGACAGAGACAATTAGAATAACAAGAAGCAAATATGCAGAGATTAAGTGAGAGAAAGTGCCAATAGAGAAATTCTAGAACAAAAACAGTTAAAACAAAGCTTGCATATAAACGAGAGCAACATATGCAAAGAGACAACAAAGCAATTCGAGAACTCATTTAGATAACAAATAGAAGTGAAGTTACATAAACATATTACATTTCAAACTCAGAAAACTCGGAAACATTAGCTAAAAATAACAAAATACATTACAGAAGAGTCAGTTCAACAAAATATGCAAGTTCATTTGCTAATCTAAGACGCACAAGAAAAGAGGACAAACCATGTTTCAGTATAAAATGGCATTTTGCATTTCAAACTACATCTTGACGAGCTAGCAAACTCAGAAACATTAGCTAAATCCAATTGTAATATGGTCACAGAACATAATCATGCGAAATTGAAAATTAAAGGTTGAAGCAGATTCCAAATTTTGTGAAATTGAGAAAGAAGAAAACAACATAAGACTGATTTCTGGAAATCTCAGAAGGAGGAGAAGAAAGAACGAGTCGAATTGATGTCTTCAGCTTGATTTCTTTAGGGTTTTACACTTTCGCTTTTGGGGATATCGAAGAAGAAGGTGAACCGACGAAGACAAGTGATTGTATATGACCCGAACTGATACCCGAAACTACTTAACCACGAGAACCATTCGGATATTTTAAGAGAACCAAACTCGATCCGAACCGGGTTTTGGGTCGGGTCTTCGGGTCCAGATATTTTGCCCATGCCTAGTTGTACGTGCCGATTGTACATATTGTATGTGCAGGTCGGTCGGATCATGAAGTGGGCTTTGTTAATTCCAAGATGGACATGGTTGATTGCAGAGTGGGCCGATCTTGATTTGGGAAGATAGGGTGTGCATCCCACCTTCAACAATAAGCCCCCCCAGTTCGGCGAATGAGCGTTTACTCGAGTTCGGCGGACTTTGGCTCGGCTTGAATCGAGATCGGCGTGTCTTGCAAGAGAAGTCGGTTCGTCTCGGCTCGAGGTTATCGCATTTATGATAAGATTTGAATCTTCGAGCCGTTGCGGAATATGGAGAGTCGCGTAGGTGTAATAATTTCACTCTTTGGTAATTGTTTCTTCTTTGTTATATATTTCTTTCGACCCATCTCCTTTTCATTTTCAGTATTCTGCTATAAAAGGTAACCCTCTTCTCTTTCCGCTCTCTTAGTTCGTTCTTGTTATATTTCTTTTCGATTGTCTTGCCTTCGAATTTTCCGACTAATCGCTGTCGCGTCTTCTTTGATAATGCGATTTGATTTCCCCGATTTGCTTGAAGATCTTGAGTTTTTTGGTATATCGTCTTCGTGTTCTTCATATGTTCTTCAAGATTGTCTTGAATCTTCGATCGTTGCTCCAGAGAAATGGTTCAAATCGAATCGAGTCTATCTTCTAGATCCGAAGAGGAGGAGATCATTTCAATGAGTAACTATTCCCCTTTGGAGAGGACGCTGAGCTCTAAAAGTTTGGCGAGGGTAAGCAGTTCGCCGAATATGGAGTTAGCTATTCGCGAGTTTAATTCTCAGTATGAGGGGACTGGTTCAAAGAAACGGAGATTGCCGTCAACGTCACATTCGGCTCCCAAGACTAGCGCCGCGACCATATAATGAAATGCGATCGGTGTGAGTTGAGAAATAGCGATTCGTCGCTCGTCGTAATAATCCACCAGAATCTTTGGCAGCGAAAACCAGAGGTGGCAACGGGTAAAGTAAGCTTCGTACAAACATATCTACCTTCATGAGCATCCCATGGTCATTCATTATCGATAGGAGACTTGAACTACATTTTGGAGAGCATTTGGCAAGACCTCATCATCGCCATCAATGAGTCATAGTCGAATTTCGAAGAAATCTCTTCGAGACGCTTCTTACCACGAGGAGCCGGTCTACGATCTCCCTGGGGAGCTTATCTACAACTTCTTTGGAAAGTCGATCTACGACCTCTCCCATTATCGGTTTCGATGAGCATCACCAAAACTCCTAAAAAGAAAAGAAAATTCACAATAACTCTTTCTAAGTACTAAATAGAAAATTCTGAATAGTTTGTGTATTTTTAAAAAAGCCTGAATAATTCGTGTATTATTGCAAATTTTATATAATTGAGGTATGTTAAAGGTTTTTTCCCATTTTTAAAAAGCAAGTAAAAATCCTTAGTGTCTTATATATAGGCTATACATATATTTAAATATTATCCATTTATCGGCGGAAACAATACGTGGCAATGAAAAATGTTTGAAAAACATGAAGAGATGCAAGAATACAACAAGATGCTAGTGAACAAACAGGCTGTAGACATTGACATGTGATGTGTAAAATTTAGGCCGTAGATTACGCAAATCACCATAGCCACGGCGCCACGTATGTTGTTAAGCTGTTCCTAATTACCATTAAATTAATTTGATATCTTAACAAAAACAAAGGATAAATTAGCACTCTCAATTTGTTCCCTTAATTTTTAATTATACGATCACTTAAAGAATTTTAAGTCCCCGGCGGCATGTCTTAAGTTTATTGGATGGATGATCGAATCTATAAGTTCAAAGAAACAATTTTTATAATCATTTGTCGATTTATTCGAATAATTCATGGGTTTGGTTTGGTTGCTTGTGACCTTGTGAATGGCTATCCGATCCATTCGTGTCTGTGTAGTGGAAAAACGAAAAAAATTTTAATACCCTAAAGTCAAGACTTTACAGATTTTAATATATTCGTCATTATTTTCTTGAAATAGATAGATTTCAACTATATATCTTTTAGATTGTTAAACATGTTGAATTGTTTGATTTAAGATTTTTTGTTCAAGAATCAAAAGCGCAATACTATGTTGGATTTTGATTAAAAATTGTATTTGGTATGGTATGTTTGATACCGTATTTTACTTAAGATTATTTACATTCTATTTTATTAGACTAACAAATTTTGTATTAAAAACCCAATATATATATATATATTACTAGGAGAGAATTTGTGCGTATTTTATTTGTGTTATAACTTATAATCATATGTTTTAAACTTTTAGTTCAATTATCAATACTTCTTGCATTTCTTTTTATAATTTTTTTTCTATGATCGTAATAATATTTTCCATCTATTGTTTTTTTTTTGAATATTTACTTGTTATGCATATTCCTCTCATGGTATATTCATCTAAATCTCAATATTTCAATAATTTTTAATTTTTAAATTAATTTTTTTTTGTTTTTTTGAGTTTTTGGAAAACTGGTTTAGTAGAGGTAAACTAATTTAGTAGAGGCAACTTTCTGACTAAATTGAATATAACTTTTCAAGTAAAAGAGTAGAAACGGGCAGGCATAAGCTTTTATGGGCTGACAGAATTTATGTAACAGAAATACAAATCGTGCTCGGAACACGCAAGGCCACTAAGCCATTTCTAATAAATTTTGTTCAGACATGTTTCAGACGTTTGCCTGAAGTCTTAATTTCCAACAAAATACATTTTAATAGGTTTATTAGTACATCTTAATAGTTTAGTTGCAATGTTTTTTAAACTCGACCCGGACAATGAACCGGACTACCTTCCGGATGACTGGGTTAATTGGGTCAATAGACTAATCAATTTTTACATATCATTATATATATACATAAATACATTTATAAATATATGAAAGATTTTATATGTTTTAATAAATGATGTTTAACAATAATCGTAAAATGATTGAACATTTTAAATCTAAATTAAACAAAAAGAAAAATATTAAGATCATAGTAAATCCACCAATGACAAAAATAAAATAATAGCGCATCATAACAACCAATCTTAGTTATTCTCATTTTTATTTCGCTCATTTTTTTCGAACGGCATAATAAAATCTTATTTAAAATCTGAAAAATCACAAATAACATACTTTACTCACTATATTATATAAAATTAAAATAAAAAATAGTAAGTTAAATCAAAAATTTAATTCACAACCAGTTCAACCAGTAATCCGAGTAGCGGGTCAATGCGGATTTTCTGGATTTTTTTCCAGATTTTACCCGATTATAATTAACGGGTTTTAGCATAGAATCTGGACCGGATGGCCAGATTTACCGGTCCGACCGCGGGTCGAAGTCGGGTTTGAAAACATTGCTTCTATATCATAATAATTTTTAAAATCTTTGGCTTTGATTTCCTTTCGATATGATCCCAATAGAGATCAAAATTAGTCTCGTTATTAATGTTGTCTCAAAAACTCGTTGATCCACACAAATTTCTTCATGCATATGTCTTTCCACAATTGATATTCTCGGATTCCAAATACGATGAATTTGAACGTATACATCTCCAAACCAAACAAAAAACCAACAATTTAGGAATGTCCGTCTGGAGAAAACGGAGGAAGGAAATCTCGGGAAGAGGAATTGAAGATATACTGCTTTGAAATGCCCCACAAAAGCGGTTAAATTGTTGCTGGAATTCACTAGTTCATGGCAGTAGGAAGGACACCGACATCTTAAGTTACATTTTTTTATTCTTACATATTATTTGAAATGTTAGAGAAATGAAATAAATTAAGTAATTCATTATTTAAAAATTTGAGATATATTCGAACCCATTTGGAGAAACTAACGCTTGAAACCCTCAATTTCTCGAAAAGTCACAACAGTAAGAGATCATTGTAGATTAGTCTCGATACCATAAAATCTCAAAGTGGAAATTCAAATTCAGGGTTTTTTATTTTTGGACCAAAAATCGAACCCAAAAAGAAAGCGACTTGAGAGTTGAGATTGGTTCAAGTAATAAATCTTTACAGTAAAGAACAAGGCATCATCATGACTTCTTAAATTCCACAATAAGTAGTCTTTACCAGAGCAAGCCCTACCCCTAAACGGTAAAAAAAGCTCGATTTTGCTTCAAACATAAAAGATTCACTGTCTGAATCCGTGGCAGAGAAGCAAAGTAGATACCAAATTTGGGACAGCAAGTTTTAATCAAATTGGTCAAACACAACGAATTCTACCACCCAACAGCATTTACAGATCAACATCATATCAGCCACCAAACTTTAACCTAAAGATTTGGCCTTTGTCCATTGAGCTTTATCGATCACCCAAATAACTCACCGCCCATTGACCATGCCCATCTCTCTCTTGTTCAAAACCCAAACGTCGTTTGGGTACACGAAAGGAAAGCCTTTCTTGTCTTCCTGCTGCTTCTCAAAAGATGAATGAAAAAACTTTTGGCTTAGCAATGACGATGAGTGTTCCAACTTCTTTCTTAGATTCACCCAATTTACACCCCCAATTAGCTGGCAAAGGAGCTTCACCATCTTTCTTCCTTCAAGCTTCTTAGCACAAGGTCAAAGGCTTCACAATCGTCTGCCTATGACCCTTAGCTTGCTTCCATCTCAGAGCCAAACTCGGTCACAAAGAAGCACTTATGTCAACATCTTGAATAGATACAAGTGTTTGTATCCTGTGTGGTTACATAGCAATGTAATGTGAAAATGCAGCTTCCTACTCCAAACCATAAGCACATCAGGGATACCCTAGTGGATGAAGAGAAATCTAAAGATTTTGGAATTGGATCATTTAGAATCATCAGCTTTAGAATGTTACATGTAACAAAGGGTTGATCTATATAAGAAACAGACAAATGGAACCCAGATCTGGTTCTTACAGTAACAGATCTTAACACAAGCTCTCTCTCTCTCTCTTTTATCGACATCATCTTCGTTGTCGTTGTAATTCACAATGATAAAATCATCGTGCTCACTTTTTTTTTTTATTTATCCTTTTTTTTTTTTCGTTCAATATAAGATCAAAGGAAAATGAAGAAAAAAGGGGCATAAAAATTTCTTTTGAAAATTGGAGATTTTTTTTGTAAATACGGATCTTGTTGGTTTTTTACCCTCAAGATCAGAGACGTAGATCGGTGCAGTGGAGATCGTCTGTCCCGGCGAATAAGTCAACGCCATCCAACGGCGGAAAGTTAAGATCAAACTGAAACGGCGGTTTCCGGCGCGAAGACGAAGAGGCGATGTCGTCTCCGTCGTCAACCACCGACGACGAGGAATCGCAATCGCTGTGGCAATCCTCCGGAGCCACCGGTGGAGTCCGCGGATATCTCTTGGTGGCAGGTAACGGCTTCGCCACGGACGAAGACGCCGCTTCGATGGGCGGCCTCGGTCCACTAAAAGATTTGACGGTGCTGCTCATGCTGCTACTCGCCGGGCGACTGATAATCTGTTGGTCCTGGAAGTTTCCGCCGCCGTATAACCGGTGGTCCATAAAGGGATCGATCTGGTTCTGATTGGCCGCGAAAGGAGCAGCAGAGCACATATTCTGATTCTGATAATTGAGTGGTTGGAGAGGAGAAGAAGGAGAGCAATCGATGGGGAAATTGGTCTTGGCCTTAGGACCACGGAGGTTACGAGCGGCGGCATCGTAGGCGCGGGCAGCCTCCTCGGCGGAATCGAAAGTACCGAGCCAAACACGAGATTTCTTTAAGGGATCACGGATCTCGGCGGCGAATCGGCCCCAAGGTCTCTTCCTAACGCCTCTATACCTCGGCTCCTTGACAGATCCGGTGGCGGTAACCGGAAGGGCGGGTCCAGCGACGGAAGAGCCTCTCCCTTTCCTCATGGAGAAGAAGAAGATGCAAAACCAGAAGTAATGTGATGGAGAAGAGATCTCTGTGTGTGTGTGTGTGGGTGTGAAGAAGAAAAATGTTGAAAAAGAGGAAAGATGAGGAAGATGGAGGAACAAGGAAGGGTAGAGATTGGTAAAAATCTCTCTTAAGCCATTTTTGAAAATAATTTCTTTTTAAATTTGGCTTCTCAAAGTTTTTTTTTTCAATTTTGTAATAATAATAATTTATGGTTGGAATTAGCTTTTTTTTTCTTTCTTCTTTCTCTCGATTTGTTCTCTCTACCATCACGCCCGTCCCACAAGACCGACCAATTCGTTTTATTTGTTTATTATGGAGCATCATTTTCTCAACTTCGATTCTTTTTCTTTTGCTTTACACTTTTTATTCGATATATATATATATAATGTTAGAAAAAAAACAATTTAATTTTGGGTATAAAAACAAGACTTTAAAAGAGTTCACAAGAGATGTCTCGAAATGCGAAGAAAGCAAAAGACGGTAAGCACTTGCTCTCTCTGTCCTGACCCTGACCCTGACCACAACAATAGTATATTATTATTAATCGCTTAAAGACCAAACAGGTAATGACTAAAACACCCTCCTCTATTTTTTTAATAATTCGAAATTATATTAAGTAAGTGAGGTCTTCTCCTTCCTCCTTGGGACCCTACACGAAACGAGACACGCTTATAGTCATCGTCGTCTCCCGTGTTCAAAGTAAATGCTGTTGAGGATATGCATTAATGCACAACACACACATTTGTTCTTATAATCAACTGATTTTGTCTAAAAAAAGTACATTTTTGACATAAATCAACTTGCTCACCTTTAAATTCTGGATCCAGGCTAAAATCTTAGTTGTTTCTCCATGCTGATCATAATAACCTACTGAGGGATTTGATGAGCAGTTTAAGGTTTTTTCTTGTGGCCTCATCGCCTGTGAATCCAAGAATATCTGAGCTTATGCTCTACAATCAAAGATTCAATAACCATGTTAACATTTTTCTTCTTCTTCTTTTAACTTTGTCTACATTTTGTCTGATAAATGAATAGGAAGATCAAAGTTTACCTCCACGTTCTTCAAAGTGTAAACCAGAGTGTAGATTGACTTCTGAATTAGTTCTGTATTCTCAGGTGTCATTATCGACGAATGAACCTTTCTGCAATGTAACCAAATTTGCAAAATATTTTTTTTATGTAAGAAAATCCGGTCAAGAAGATTACATTCTCACTCTTCTACCATATTATCTAATCACTGCATTTATCTCTCACTCAGGCATTAGTATCTAAACGAGCTTTGACATTAGATGTGGTCCTAGTACTTTTTTAAAATTGCCAAAGTTTCCACCAACATACATTAAGTGATAGAAACAGCAGACTTGGTTTCAGAAGATAAAAATGCTAACAATATCATCAACTTAATTGACATGGAGCTAGTAAGATTGACACGTTTATGCATGGTTTACGATATATCTTGTTCTAAACTTAGTCTACAAATAGAGTGTGAAGCCATTCAATTTGTTCTGACCGATGTATGGTTAAAGACCTTAAAATTTGTTATTTCCCAGTTCTGAGGGCATGGAGTAACTCGAAACTAGTGCTTTTACCTCTACCTTATTGTCTATTTCCCTAATGAGGTTGAGAATTTTTTGACACTTGCACTGTGAACTTTCTCAGAAGACTCTTTATTCTCATTTGCTATTGGTGGAAGTATGCAGTTATCGTATAATGGCTTTAAAGATGTACAATCAATAACGCCAAGATTATTAGTATCTATGGCCAAATTTTGGAGACTAAGAGCCATTACCTCATATCGTCAGAGGCTTGGGTCAGGCTTCGAGTTAGACACTCAACTTCCTTGAGCAAGCCGCTATCACGAAACTCAGAGAGCAAAGGTTGAGCATCTTCAGCCATGGCTTGAATCTGTGACATTACTACATCAAAACCCAACGCTTAAGCATGAGAATACATTTTTTTTCCTTTTTTCTTTTCAATCTTTAAATTCACCAATTGAATCTTTCGAATAGTATAGATTCGATCCAGCAAAGGCCACCAAAATTACTCATATCACCTTTCTGAGCAATGGTTTTGCTTCTTCAATAACTGACGCCGCTCTCTCAGCAAGCGAATACGTATTGGCAACACCAATCTCCTCTACTTCACGTCCAATACGAGTGAATATTCCAACTAGTGCATCTAAACTTACTCCTTGCTCTCCCTTAATCTTCTGCCTATCACAAACAATCAGACCTTCTTTATCACATTCCGGATGCAGAGGCCCTACTGAAGGTTCCGGTATTGGATCCCTCGGCGTAATGTCGATCAAAGTTTCCATGAGAAGACCAGACTGATTCACCTCAACCAGTGAATTCTTAGGGATGATAATCTTATCATCCTCAATCTACAAAAGACAAGACCCTAATATATAAGAAACAACAAATGTCACTGTCAAAACCCGATCAAAACACCAAACCATACCTCAGCAATAGCTTCAATGTTCTTCAAGGAAGGATTAACACGAATAACCGTACCGACGGTCACCCCACGGATCCTAACCGGTGTTCCCGTGCAAATGCCAGAGGCTTGACTAAGCTGAAACACGGTCTGATATTTCCTGAACTTGGACCGCATTTGAAACCCTCGCAACCAAGCCCAGCTAAGAGCAAGAAGTGTTGCTCCGGAGACAATAAACAAACCAACACCACCTTCCCAAACACTTCTCTTACCAAACCCAAAATCACTCAAAGGTCTTAAAGTCTGTCTCCATATATTCCTCGGGACATCTAAAACAACCGTGAGCGGATTCTTTTCTTCATCAGACGATGGTTGCGTATGTCCAGCGTCGGAATTGGATGCAGCTCTGACCACTAAATGCCTAACTCTAGGTTTCGGTGGGAGATAAGGAAGCCCATTGGGAGAAGCTCGAGGGCAAGCAATCATGGAAGATGATGGCATTAGTGATGATGGGACGTGAAATACTGGATTCCCAATCATCTCCAAAATCAAATTAAAAATCTAAACTTTATGTAGTAAAGTTCCAATTTTTTCCGAGCTGCAGCTGAAGGGGGATTAAAGAAAAGAAAAGAACATGTGAATTGCGTGAGACATCTACTTTTACCGATCGAATTACAAGTCTAAATTAGGGTTTGTGGGAGAGAGGAATACCTGGGCTCGAAGTTTATCACGAACTGGTGTCGTGAATCTGAGAATGGCGTCAAAGGCTTGCCGCTGGGATTTAGACAAATAAAAGAGACTGAAAATCACATTTGCTTAATAATAATAGTTAAATTAACTAATTCCAAAATGTAAAGGGAGTGTGAAATCTCATTCAAACCAATTTAGGAAGAGGAGGGGCGTTTCCGTAATAATCACTAAGTATACAGTGAACCAAACTTTTCAATCTCTGTATACTTCACCCTTTGGAGAAGCTTTAAGCCATCGGTATTTGCATTTGCGTTTGCGTTTACAAATGGGGGAAAATAGCTCTTATTTTTTAAAAAGAAAAAATAACAAAAAAAAGAAAAAAAATTACATATTTTTCATTGAATATATTATATATATGGACTGATTATTATTTAAAATAAAATATATATTTTTTAATATCATAATTACTTAGAAACTAAGACCACCTCAATCGGAGGTTCTTAGAGTAAAAAAGGGTGAGGTTCTTAGCAATATTAGAATTAAAAATAAAATAAAATGGGTTTAAAGTTTAGAACCGATCCTTAAATAAAGATTTTTATGATCGGTTCTAAACTTCATGTGTCCCTCTGTTATTCGCTAAAGATTTTTTCGCTGCCGTGAGCATCATCTCGACCGTCGTTGGTCACCATCTGAGCGTCGCTGAGAATCCCCAAGATCGGCTCTCGCACGTTCCTCTCGCGTCTCTGGGTGTCGATCCGCCAAAGCCTGTCGCAGCAGCGGCCGTGGCTGGAGCTCGTAGATCGGAGCGCGATTTCACAGCCGGATTTGGGAGAATTGGAACAGACGGGTTTGTTGATGATGATGAATTGGGTGGGGTTCACCATTGGAGGAGAGGTTTGTAAGAGGTTCTAAACTTTTTCAATTAATCACAAATTAAACATAAAAAATTGTTAAGAACCCCTAAGAGGGGTTCACTAATGGTGATGCTCTTAAATATACTCTTGAATGGAAAAGAATACTTTACAATAATTTTGAAAGACTGTTAAATCTTTTTCTATTTCAATTATATTTTCTTGTTTGTAATGGTATAATAATAAACTACAAATTTAATGTTAACTTCTAAAATGACTCATCAATTAATATATAAGATTGATTAATAAAAATGAATTAAACCGCAAATATGTGATTTTTGAATTTTGAGAATGCAAAATAAATTTAGATTATAAATCCTTTTTGTTAATCACATTGATATAGATATGGATCTTACTCTAAACAAAAACGATAATAGATCATGAGTCTTTTTTTTATCAAATTTTAAAACATTAAAAAACAAAAAAAACTGGGCTTGGACCTAAGGGTTAGAGCCGGGACTGCTCCTGTTGTCACAGGCTTGAGATTCAGTTCATTTCAGGATATACCTTGAGGATCATCCATCACCAGCCAACAAGCAGTAGCTTTAGAAGAGCCATTCTGATAAATAAACCGTTCTTTGCTTGTCTGAAGTAGGCAGCTCTTGGATCAGCGTCAACATCTGGAGTGATCTACGCAAACAGAATTACAGAGAGTGAGGCTTGTGTCGTGTGGTTCATAGAGACAAAATGAAAAGAAAAAAAAAGATGTTTTATCAACTCACTTCATCCAATCTTGGTAAAGGATGCATGATAACAGCATTTTTCTGCATCGCTCCTAACAGATCCTTGTCTACGATATACTTCCCACGAGCTGCTTCATAAAGGTCAAGCCTTTCTCCGAACCGCTCTCTCTGGATTCGGGTTTGATAAACTACGTCACACTTGGATGCTACTTCCATTAAATCTGAACTTTCTTCCCATTCGACACCGTTTGATGTCAAATAGTCTTTTATATCATCCTACAATTGAAAGAGTAAAACATTTTAACGATGAAAAGCAACAAACCCAATATTGTTTTCGAGTACATTAAGCCATTTTCTTCAACTTCTCTGAAGGAGGGTGAGAAGTTTAGTAGATACTAACCTTCATCTTAACAATTTCAGGGGAAACAAAGTAAATCTTCACGTCTTTAAATTTGGCAAGCAAGTATGCAAGCGACCGGACTGTCCTTCCGTTGGCAAGATCTCCAACTAAGGCTACACTGATGCCATCCAGTTTTCCGATTTCACTTTGGATGGTATAGACATCCAAGAGAGCCTTCACAACAGCAACGGTATCAGGTGTAAGAAACAAGCATGTAAAGCGAGAAAAGTAAAGAAACCAATATGTCTGTTAAGAAAAACTAAAACACTAAGGTTATGAACACAACACACCTGAGTGGGATGCTCTCCAGGACCATCACCTGCATTAATGACAGGTATATTGGCAGTAGCTGCAGCTTTTCTAGCAGCACCGCTTTCAAAATGTCGCATCACGATTATATCTGAATAACCCTCCACCGTTCTTATGGTGTCTGAAAAAATGCCCCACACATACGTAAATAATCTAAACATAATCAACATGTCACAGTACCAATTAGATACTAGCTGCCAAGATGGATACCTTCAAGTGTTTCCCCTTTAGCAGCAGACGAAAACTCTCTAGCGTTCTCAGTAGTTAAGACTTCCCCTCCCAAGCGTTTCATGGCAGATTCAAACGAGAGCCTGGTACGGGTAGAAGGCTCGTAAAAGAGGGTAGCCATTAAATAGCCCTTGAGTATTTCACTTTGAGAAGAGCTCTTTTCTATCTTTTCCATTTCGCGTGCAACATCAAATATAGCACTTAGCATCTCCCTATCAAATTGTTGCCCTTCAATCACATCACTAAGTTGAAATTTCTTCCCAGCCATAAACGATTCCCTCGTCTCAACTTGCATCGCATGACACCTGATTCCTTGGATCGGAGCAGTATTTCGGGTCAGATTCCAAGTAGCATTTTTCTTGGGAATCCTAGAGGCAGGAAATGAAGTCAAACAAATCTTTGAACTGTCAGAGAGATTGCTTGGGAAGTCAGTGCTGCAGGCTAGTGATTTAGGAAAAACCGAGGCACCACAAAGTGTGGCTGAAGTAAGTGATGATGTGATAGACATTCTGGCAGGCAGATGATTCGTTGAAGGGATGTGCTTAGATACAACTTCCAGAATCTGCAAAGATGAAGTTAGTTTACGGATAATCGAAAACCAAAGGAATCAACTGCAACTTTCATAAAACTTTAAACACGATAACAAGAATCCAATACGTATCACTTTACAGGGACCCCCAAAACAATCACAACCACCAAATGTAGCAGTGAAGCATACTGATATTTGGTACGGACATAGCAAACCAGAACTAACCAATGCTTTCACATTTGTTTCTACATGAATTTTTCCAAGAAACCCGAACCACACTGAAATCCTGAATTCATAGTCCGAAACTATAACAAAGTTCAATTTCAATCAATTGTAAACCAAAAGCGATACAGGAGGATAAGGAACGGATTCGCAGAACTCGAAAACCTGCACAGACCTTATGGAGATTTTGAATCCGCGGAGCAAAAATGATTTACGAGAGAGTCTGGGTGGTCGATGCAACGCCGGGAGGGAAATCGATAGCGATATGAGCAACAAAAGAAGGAGAAGAAATTAGCCTTAATCAGCTGCGTTAAGTCGGAGATGGACGACGGGAAACGCAGAGGCGGCCGGAGGAGGAGAGCGTAGGGTTTTAGAAAGGAAACCAGAAAATGACGAATTGGAGACGTTTTTGGAATAGCGGAGGGAAAAACGAAACGGATTAGGACAAAAAAAACACAAATCAAGACTCTTTAATGTCTGTTTTATTGAGGAGCAAAGTGGGTAAATTATGAATTAACAACTTAGTGGGCTTTAAAGGCCCACAATGGTTCTTATTTTCTTCCGGTGAAGAAGCCCAGCTAGAGATATAAAGCCCCTGCGGATTTTCACAATGTGAAATGAATCATCTCATGTCATGAAAAAATGACAAGTAGTCCTCGTTATTAACAATCAAGTTGTTAATGTTTATCTTCATATATATACAATCTGACAAACAAACAAAAGACAAGTGTTATCTGTACAAAAAAATCAAACTTTACATGTCCCTACCCTTACAAGCAACAAAGAAAGTGATCAAGAAACCCCTAAGAATATACAAAGATGATCATATCCCTGAAAATCTCAATTAACCTCTGGTATGCTCTGCAAAACCGGTCTCCATGACCGTTGCTGATTGGATTCTTCGAAGTTATTGACAAGGCTCGGACACGAGAAAGCCTGTTGATGATCGACGTTGACTTTACTCAGCAAATCCTGGAGCTGCTTCTTCGTGAGCCTGATCTTGATGATCTCATGATGAGATGGATCAGATGATTTAATACTTTCGCCTCTAACAATTACTGTTTTAGCCTTAATTATGGAGGTTTTAGAGCTATGATGATGATGATGATCTTCTTCATCTTCTGTGATGAAATCATCCCAATCTTCACCAGCCCAGTGCGTTTCTGACTCATGCCTTAGACAATTCCCCATTCTTTTTCTTATTTGTTTTCTTTGGAGTTTGGAGGTAACTGGTAAGGGAATATTTATATATACGTAGGTAGAAGCTGGTGGGATATTAAAATCATAAATAAAAAAAGGAGATAAAGATTTAGATCAATGCAAGAAGAACATTATATACAATTTGCCACGTCAGATTTTGAGAGTACTTTTGTCCTACGTGGACATGTGTTTGTTGAACTCACCGTCACCAGCTTTTGTCCTTTTTTTCATTTTGGCTCGTCAGCTCGGCGTGGATATTTTTGCTGATTATATTTTGTTTTTTTATATTTATTTCCCAAGTGTGCCTATAAAACGAACTGACCGCCTCTACTTATAGCCCCATGCCTTCTCTCGGTCCATGGGTCTACCCTCGTCCGACAGTTCAGAAGGTTCGTAAAACTTGTTTACTGACTCTACAATCACCACGTGATATTTTCTCGTGTTTTGTCCTCACTCGCACGGTATCGTGAATCACTTTCCGATAGATCACCTATCTTTAAATTGATCCAGCTCAAGCACGTTTAACTCTGGAGTTTTCTTTGGACAAATGACCGAAAAGATAAGTACACTTTAGTGACATAGGTAGCCAAATCAATTCTTATAAGTCTCTCCGCATATACAAAATGTGGAGATGTTACGATGTCTGTGAAAATACAAAGATGTCCATGAAAAAAAATGGAAAGAAATAAGAACTATAATAATTGTATAATACCTAACGTGACGTCTAACGAAAACAGAAATAAACACGAAAGATTGTATAGCACATGACTAAAGAGAAACACATGTAAAGTAGAAGACCCAATTGTCCATATTATCCATTACTTGTTGTGCATGTAAGTATGTAACTATTGTAATACGATACGACCATCCAGTTCTTTTTTTTTTTTTTCTTCAGAAATATATATGAACATATTTTAGCATAAAACTAATCATATATTTTTAGATATTTTTTTCACGAATTTTTTCAAAAATAATTTAAGGGAAACAAAATTTTATCAACGTGTAAATCTATAAAATGGTCATCATCATCGACATAAAGTTATGAGAAATGATAAGATATCGACTATAACACTAAAAATATGACATTTGATCATTTATTTTGTTATAATTTAATTAGTCACAACAAATATTTTCTCAGCTAAACCACGGGCACTATATATATGTTGGATTTATTTTAAGAATAGAACAATTAAAATTTTAGAAATGTGGATCGAGCCGAGCTAGGAGGAAGCCGTGTGAAGTCAAGTGTGAACACGGCACTTGGGGAGGGATCTTCAAAGTGTGAACGCAACCAAAGGGAACAGAATCTCTGAGCCCAAAGATGCTCCAACCCAATTTTCAATTACTCGATTAAGCCATAACCATATTATTATTATACACACACGCACGTCTCCCACCTTTACTTATTATATATTTTTTTAAAAAAATATTTATATGATCTTGGATTATTCGGTTTTTATTTTCTGTTTAAATCTGTCATTATACCATTAAAAGTTACTATTCAACTCATGTTCTACATTTACCACTTTTTTTTTCATTTTCCATTTACCTTTTTTTTGCATAGTTTGTTCTACAATCACCATCATACCCATATGTTCTTCAGATTCAAAGCCTCTACTTAATAATTCACGTTGTAACTAACAAAAACAATTGATTTGTTTATTTTGTACAAATATTACGAGGTACTTAAACTTGGACACGATACAAGATAAAAATAAAATCACCATTCTAACGATTTGAACTAATAGCACTTTCTATATATTATTCGTGGAAACATATATCAATTTTGTACATATATACCAACCGATCTTAACATACTTTAACAAAACCGATCTTAACATCAGTTACCCTACAAATATTTATATTTAATATATATATA
>PKML01017881.1:121640-131690 GCA_002933935.1 Eutrema yunnanense | reverse complement strand
ATATATATATATATATATATTATGAAAACTAATAAATCTTTTAAATAGGTTTGACAACAATATGTTAAACTGACAAAGTAATTATTATTGTAGTTGATAAATTCATAAACGAAAAAAAGATCATAAAGTAGCATATTGTAAAATCAGAATGACTCAATAAGAACAATAAAAGAAGCCATTTGATTGCACTATACTTTTTTACTTAACCATGATTCATCTGGGTCAACGATTATGTACGGTTCACGGTTATTTGCTGAGTTTTTACAGGTTTTACCGGATTTTATAATCTCATATTTTAGAGTTACATCCGGACCGAAAACATTACATTAAATCTATAAAAAAAAACCCGCGCGGACATGCGAGTGAGAATCTAGTTTCTAATTAAATCTTCTATCAAAACATGATACAAGATAAATAAAGTAAAACATTTAATCTCTATTAATTAATCATGGTTGCTTTTTTTTTTTTGCGGAAGTCTTCGATCTGTGCTCATGACACCTACAACGATCTCTTCTCAACAAAACCACTCTTTTATCTGAGCAGCCACACAAACGATTTCTAACCCAAACTCTCTGTTCAAAGCTTTTCTCAACACGTCCACCTCGTCCACTCGGTTTTTAGAAATACTTTTCAACAACGGCTACACAGCCTACACTAACCACGATAATTATTCCTTGCTAATCAATTTTGCACGAATATAGAAAAGAAAAAAATGTTTTTCTTTCAAAACAATAAAACAAGTACATTATTCAAAACAATAAAACAAGTACATTATTAGCAATAAAATTAAACAACACCTTCACATTCCATTACATAAACTATGGAAATCAAGTTATTCTCAAACAAATATAGTAGAGATTAAAAATGAGGATATCCAATTAATTTCTACAACCGCAAAATCCATAACGGTTAAGGAAAAACAGTTAGCATATTAAATATCATCATATCATATCCATACCCACTACAGGATATATTGGATTATACAAACTTTGGAGAAATGTTGACAGTGGAAATGTTGACAGTGGAAACTTTGGAGAAATGTTGACAGTGGAAATGGAGAAAACGAAAATTTGAGAGATAAATGGAATTGGATTAATATTATATTTCCAACTTCCGGGACTACTAATTCACTTATATGAATCATGTATATGTTTGTTATAACAAAAGTAAAAAAAACAAGCAAAAAGATTATATTTATAATTTATGCCTGTTTTTTCACGTTAATCAGATCAAACCAAAATAACTCGAGATAGGTACGGTCGTTTAGGTTAAAATGTAAACCCATAATTTCATTTGAAATTTTATTTCCCACATGAATAACGAGGGTTTTTAATTCGATGATTTTCTCAACTATAAAGTTAAATAAATAACTAAACAATTTTGATCCCAATTATTACTAGCACTATAAATTCGTAGCCTCACTCTAGATTGCATGACTCACAAATCAACCAAAATCACTTCTTTCTTCTTGTTTTGGCCAAATTTTGTTCTTTTTTTCATATTGTGATAATGTCAGAACCCGATATAAAATTCTGTAATAGTTATTTTCTGGTCGATCCGACCAACGCAAGTGTTCTTGATCTCCTTATCCTTTTGTTTACCCCAAACTTGATGTGGCCTCGGCATCAGAATCTGTCAGTCTATGAGAAAGAACTTCTTGATGTGGTTCATGCCGTATAATCGTGGAATGCTTACTTACCTCACAATCTTTTCATTATCCAGACTGATCAGACGAGTTTAAAATATATACTGAAACAGAAAATCACCATTCCTTTCCAACATATGTGGTTCTACAAATTTATGGAATACACTTTTGAAATCCACTACAAACAAGGGATATAAAACTTTGCTGCTGATGCTTTCTCAAGAGTCTCCGGTTCTCAACTTCTTCACAACACCCTCTCTCATATTCATCACAGTTTCTATGAGGATCTGAAACATCTATGGGACTCTTATCCAAACTTGAAGAGTCTAATAACGGAATTGCAGCAAAAACCATCTAAACACTCTGCATATTCTTTTGTCAATGGTGAGCTACGGCGTCGAGGTAAACTGGTTGTAGGTAATGATCTGGCAGTGAAGCTTCATATCTTCAAATGGTTACATGCATGACTCTCCAGTTGGTGGTCATTCTGGTCGAGACACAACACTTTTGCAAATCAAATCTATGTTCTTTTGGCCAAAGATGAGTTTAGAGGTTCAAAACTATGTCCGAAATTGCTCTGTATGTCAAAAAAACAAGTATGACTTGGCTGCAAACCCCGATTTGTTGCAACCTCTACTTGTCTTTGTTGGTTTTTGGGAATCTATCAGTTTAGACTTCATTGAAGGTCTCCCTCCATCATGGGGAAAGCATTGTATACTGGTGGTCATCGATAGGCTGAGCAAGAATGATCACTTCTTAGCTTTATCTCACCCTTACATAGCCTTGGATGTTGCTAAAATTTACATGGATCAAATCTTTCGCCTTCACGGAATGCCTAAAGATATTACAAGCGGCAAAGATCCGAATTTCCTAAGTGAAGTGTGGAGAGATATGTTCAGAGTCCATGGTGTTGATCTCAACTTCTCTACAACCTACCATCCTCAGTTTGATGGGGAAACTAAGGTTACAAACAAAACTCTTGAGACCTATCTCCATTGTATGACATCTGATTCACCTCATACATGGAGCACATGCACTACAAGAAAACAACCTCATTCCAACGGAAATTTACGACGAAATTAAATCGATGTAAAGTACCAACGAATTTGCATCGAAATTACAACGGAAAATATTTTCGATGTAAATTCGTCGTAATATAAAAACAATTTTTCATCGATTTTATGACGAAGTAAAAAGTCGTAGTAAATTCGATATAAATTTACATCAAATTTACGACGAATATCAGTTTTGCATATTTCGTTGTAAAGTCGATGTAAATTTACATCGAATTTACAACGATCAATATTCGATGTAAATTAACGACGATTTCACGTCGAATGTAAAAGTGTGGAAACATTTACTAAATAGAGGGTTTACGCCGCAATGTTTTGTTTGGTATCAACATGGAAAGAGTTTTGAAAAGAATCAAGCTGCTAGTAGTAGTAATTATCAATGTCATGTAGATTTTGATGAATCAAATAATCAGGATAGTTATCATCATCATCAACATCAATTTGATCATGGTCAAGATCATGATATGATGTATGACATGGTTAATGATGCATTTCATGAAACAAATATTGATAATAGTGTTGAGGAACCCAACGTAGATGCTAAACGATTTTATGATATGTTAGACGCTGCAAATCAGCCACTCTACGATGGATGTAGAGAAGGACAATATAAATTGTCGTTAGCACCTAGGATGATGACAATTAAAAGTGATCATAACTTAGCTGAGGTTTGCATGGATGATTGAGCTGATCTTAATAAAGAATATTTGCCAAAGAATAATTTGGTTGTCGAAACATACTATGAGATACATAAGTTGATTTTTAGTCTCGGGTTGCCTTATAAGATGATAAATGTATGTGTTGACAATTGTATGTTTTTTTGGAAAGATGATGATAAGTTGCAGGAATGTCGATTTTGTCAAAAACTGAGATTTAGACCGCAAACTTCTGGGCGTAGTAAGATACCGTACCAACGAATGTGGTATCTTCCTATAAATGATAGGTTGAAACGATTGTATCAATCTGAAAGAACAGCTGCATCGATGAGGTGGCATACATAACATATTCACAGACAATTGGGGAAGTGACTCACACGTTAAATGCAAAAGCTTATAAACACTTTCACACAATACACCCGGACTTTGCTAAATCTAAGCGGAATGTCTATCTTGGTCTTTGCACTGACGGATTTAGTCCATTTGATATGTCAGGTAGGCATTCTTTGTGGCCGATTATCGTAACGCCTTATAACCTTCCCCCATATATGTGCATGCAAAGGGAATTTCTATTCCTGAATATTTTAATCCTTGGTCCCAATCATCCAAAGAGGTCCTTTGATGTGTTTTTACATTCTCTCATACATGAGTTGAATCAGTTGTGGTATACATGAGTTCGTACATATGACTGTTCGAGGAAAAAAAAATTTACAATGTGTGTGGTACTTATGTGGACAATAAGTGACTTTCCTACATACAAAATGCTATCAGGTTGGACGACGCATGTGAGGTTATCTTGTCTTAATTGCCTCGATCGGACATATGCGTTTCAGCTGAAACTTGGTCGAAAAACATGATGGTTTGATTGTCACCACCGGTTTCAACCAATCAATCATCCATATCGGAGAAACAAGCGACTGTTTAGGAAGAACAAAACATACTATGAGATACAGAAGTTGATTTTTAGTCTCGGGTTGTCTTATAAGATGATAAAAGTATGTGTTGACAATTGTATGCTTTTTTGGAAAGATAATGATAAGTTGCAGGAATGTCGATTTTGCCAAAAATCGAGATTTAGATCGCAAACTTCTGAGCGTAGTAAGATACCGTACCAACGAATGTGGTATCTTCCTATAACTGATAGGTTGAAATGATTGTATCAATCTGAAAGGACAGCTGCATCGATGAGGTGGCATACAGAACATTCACAGACAATTAAGGAAGTGACTCACCCGTTAGATGCAAAAGCTTGTAAACACTTTGACACGGTACACCCAGACTTTGCTAAATCTAAGCAGAATGTCTATCTTGGTCTTTGCACTGACAAATTTAGGCCATTCGATATGTCAGGTAGGCATTCTTTATGGCCAATTATCGTAACGCCTTATAACCTTCCCCCATATATGTGCATACAAAGGGAATTTCTATTCCTGAATATTTTAATCCTTGGCCCTAATCATCCAAAGAGGTCCTTTGATGTGTATTTACAGTCTCTCATACATGATTTGAATCAGTTTTGGTATACATGAGTTCGTACATATGACTGTTCGAGGAAATTTTTTTTTACAATGTGTGTGGTACTTATGTGGACAATAAGTGACTTTCCTGCATACAAATTGCTATCAGGTTGGACGACGCATGTGAGGTTATCTTGTCTTAATTGCCTCGATCGGACATATGCGTTTCAGCTGAAACATGGTCAAAAACATGATGGTTTGATTGTCACCACCGGTTTCTACCAATCAACCGTCCATATCGAAGAAACAAACAGCTGTTTAGGAAGAACAAAACATACTATGAGATACAGAAGTTGATTTTTAGTCTTGAGTTGCCTTATAAGATGATAAATGTATGTGTTGACAATTTTATGCTTTTTTAGAAAGATGATGATAAGTTGTAGGAATGTCGATTTTGCCAAAAATCGAGATTTAGGCCGCAAACTTCTGGGCGTAGTAAGATACCGTACCAACGAATGTGGTATCTTCCTATAACTGATAGGTTGAAACGATTGTATCAATCTGAAAGGACAGCTGCATCGATGAGGTGACATACATAACATTCACAGACAATTGGGGAAGTGACTTACCCGTTAGATGCAAAAGCTTGTAAACACTTTGACACGGTACACCCATACTTTGCTAAATATAAGCGGAATGTCTATATTGGTCTTTGCTTTGACGGATTTAGTCCATTCGATATGTCTGATAGGCATTCTTTGTGGCCAGTTATCGTAATGCCTTATAACATTCCCCCATATATGTGCATGCAAAGGGAATTTCTATTCCTGAATATTTTAATCATTGGTCCCAATCATCCAAAGAGGTCATTTAATGTATTTTTGCAGCCTCTCATACATGAGTTGAATCAGTTGTGGTATACATGAGTTCGTACATATGACTGTTCGAGGAAAAAAATATTTACAATGTGTGTGGTGCTTATGTGGACAATAACCGACTTCCCTGCATACAAAATGTTATCAGATTCGACGACGCATGTGAAGTTATCTTGTCTTAATTGCCTCGATCGAACAAATGCGTTTTAGCTGAAACATGATCGAAAAGCATGATGGTTTGATTGTCACCACCGGTTTCTACCAATCAACCATCCATATCGGAGAAACAAGCGGATGTTTAGGAAGAACAAAATTGTGTGTGTCCCCCTCCCCCACCAGTGTGTCTATATAGGGAAGATCTAGAAGCACAAATAGATCATTTTGGGGCACAAGAAACAATGATTCGTGGGAGAAATTGGCACACTCCAACTAATATGCCCGATGGATACGGGGTGAATCACAATTGGCACAAGAAAAGCATTTTTTGGGAACTTTCGTACTGGAAAGATCATCTGCTGAGACAAAATCTTGATGTCATGCACCTTGAGAAAAACTTTTTTGATAACATCATGCATACAGTGTTAAATGTGAAAGGAAGAACCAAGGACATCGGAAAGTCAAGGTTGGACTTGCCCGATATTTGCAACATAAGTGAGTTGCAAATAATGAGCAATGGGAAATCACTAGTTCCAATATTTCGACTGGGTGCAGAAGAAAATGCATTGTTGTTCAATTGGGTTTCATCTGATTTGAAGTTTTCTAATGGGTACGTATCTAATCTTGTTAAATGTGTTGAGAAAAGACAAAAGTTTTCAGGGATGAAGAGTCATGACTGTCATGTGTTTATGCAACGATTTCTTCATTTCGCATTTGCCGAACTCCTTCCAGAAAATGTTCATAAAGCAATTGGAGGTAAGATACATCATCACATATAAAACTGTTGAGATTAATTATATATGTTCTAATATTACAATATATAATTTATCAATCATATTATTTTGATTGTGCATGCATGCATCAGAGCGTTTTTCCGGGATCTTAGTACAACGACGTTGTCAGAAGATGTAATTGCACAACTATGTGCTAATATTCCAATATTGTTGTGCAATTTGGAGAAGATATTCCTCCCGGCGTTTTTTGATGTTATGTCAATCTTTCCATTCACCTCTCTCACGAAGCATAACTAGGCAGACCTGTTCAGTTTAGGTGGATGTACCCATTCGAGCGTTTCATGAAACATTTAAAGGGAAAGGCCAAATATCTAGATAGGGTTGAATGATCAATTGTTGCGGGAAGTTTAACATAAGAAACTTCACACTTCACTTCATATTATTTCGCTACAAAAATCCGCACACGTAAACAGGCTCCCCGACGATATGATGATGGTGGTGTGGGACGAACTTATGCAGTAGAGGGTGTCCCAGACATC
Organism: Eutrema yunnanense; assembly: GCA_002933935.1. NCBI lineage: Eukaryota > Viridiplantae > Streptophyta > Magnoliopsida > Brassicales > Brassicaceae > Eutrema > Eutrema yunnanense. Next base: position 124,555 of record PKML01017881.1, on the reverse strand, counting down.
TTCTCACCAATCGGACATCTTAGTGGAAAATTAAAAAAAAATTGGTAGCCTAACGAGAATGACAAACACAACGCACATTCGTACATCCTCCTAAACTGCGAGGAAGTGAGTCCGTACGAGAGGTAACGTAACTAATCCACTTATCAATTATAGTTGATTAATTTTATTATGGTTTCCAATGGTGACAACGGTTTGAGCGGTGCGGGACAAGCGGTTTAGGAGGTGCGGTGCTGTTCTAGTGCAGTGTGGTTGGAAGAAACGCATCATGCGGAACAAGTGCGGTTACTATAGAACAAAAGGTGTGGGACAATATATGAATGGTGAAAATTTAGGCATGGGCATTTTCGGTTCTGATTCGGTTCCGGGTATTTCGGGTAGTGAGATTTAGGATCCATTCGGTTCCGAAATGATTTTGGTTCGGTTCCGGTTCGGTACCAGTCGGTTCCGGGTCAGTTCGGTTCCGAGATTTTAGAACCGGAAAATATCTGAACTTGTTCGGTTCTTTTTCGGTTCCGGGTATTTATTACCCGAAATGCCTAAAATATATCCGAAAACCCGAAAAAGTTTAAGAAAAATATATCTGAAATACCAAAAATATACCCGAAAACAAAAAAAAAACTAAATAAAATATACTCATAATACCGAAATATACCCAAAAATCTGATATATATTTCATATTTTTGGATATATAATTATATTTCGGGTATTCGGGTACCCAAAATATTTTTTGTTCGGTTCCGGAAATTATCCAATACCCATGGGTATCAATGAGTAGGATCCAATGGGTATTTGGGAAATTTTGGTTCGGTTCCGGTTTGGGTATTTCAATTCGGTTCCGGTTCGGGTATTTTGGTTCCGGTTATTTTGCCCAGCCATAGGTGAAATAAACAACATACGGTGCGGTCCAAATGTGTGAATGGTAAAAATTTAAAAAGCGGTGCGAAATATATATTTTAGATAAATATTTTATAAATAAAAATATATTAATGATATTAATATGATTAAAAATTAAAATTATTAATTTGTTAATGATCAAGTCTTTTTCATAAATTAATTACAAAATATAACTAAATAATTATTAAAATTTTAATAAATTTGTTTAGAATTTTATAATAATATATTTATTGCTAAAATCAAATTAAAAAAACATAAAAAAACTCGTTAATACATTAAACTTTCTAATTAATATTGTTCATTAATTTTATCTACCCGACCATATACATATTTAATAAAATATTGTTTACAGTTTAGTATTTACAATTTCATGATATAGTCATAAATTAGTATCGTTTTGATTTCACATATTTTTAACATTTATTTGTTAATTTAAAAATTAACTTTTAAACTTAAGTAAATATCATACATTAATTTTTTTCTGTCAAAATTAATAACATGTTCTACATTATAATGCAAAAGTCAGAGTTTCACAAAAATATCAGGTAAATGTTATAAAATATTCATGTGTGGTTTTTTTTATATTTTGATAAAATTTCTCATCAAATATTATTTTCCTTGTAGTTATAATTCAAAACACTTAATTTTCAAACCTAATTATTTAAAACTTTAGAATTGTTACTATATATCTCCTATAAGCATAGATAACAGTAACTAATAATATATAAAATTAAGATTCATCTTATATTATCTCTAGAATTTGAACTCTTTACTTAAGTGAAGTGCAAGTTATAAATATATAGTAAATGATGAAAAAGAAGATAATGTATTGTAAATATGCACAAATATTCGGATATACAATTGCATTTTTGCCTTTTTAAATATTAGAATAATATATATATATATATAAATATATTAGGGATGAATATTTTAATAAAGTGTTGGCATATTTTTAATATTCCTTAAAATATTTTTACTATTTTTTTATTATTTACTTGTATAATGCATACTTACAAGTAAATAATAAAAAATAGTAAAAAGAACATGCTATCGAATCGAAGTGTGAAACACTTCAAAAATGGTGCAGATAAATATCGCAAGGCGGTTCATCTTATTTTTTCATGCACGTTTACCAACGATGGTACAAATATTTATTTTGAATTTTTTTATTAGATTTGTTTATACTAGCTAAACATTACGTGAATGGCAACACAAACATGGTCCCGCATGGCGTTTCACCGAAACGTGTTCCCCATTCAAGGCCTATATATTAATTAATATACTTAAAGGTGTTAATTTCTGTAGCGCCCGTAGTTTTGGAAGAATTGATTATGGTGGAAAAATAATTAATTCTGGTTGTTCCGGGGGTGGTATCGATCGATACCGGCATGTATCGATCGATACCAGCCGGGTTTTTCTCCTGGTTGTCTTCTTCTCTTATCTTCTTCCAGGTATAAAAGGATATCCTGTGGAAGGATAAGACCAAGTTTGGTCGCGAAGGAGAGAAAGAAAGCGAAAGAGAGAAGGAAGAAGAGAGAGAGAGAAGAAAAGCTTGGCGAAGTGTTGATCTTGCGAGATCGAGAGAAGGTTGAGCTTAGGAGAAGCTTGGTTTTGGAGGGAGGTCGATCTTGAGCTCGGGGAAGTTGTTTTAGAGCTCGATCCATCGTATCTAAAGGTGAGTTGGGACCAAATGTTAGCATGTAAGCTTGTGTGGTGCTTGTTAAGCTTGATTGATGCTTTCCGTGTGTGGTCGTGGCGATTTCTGTGTGAGATCTCGCGTAGGTTGTTGTGATTCGCAGGGACCATCGATCGATACCATGTGAGTATCGATCGATACCAGTCCTTTGTGGATAGACTCGAGTTGTAGTGTATCGAGGTGATAGACTTGAGCCGTGTTGTGTCGATCGATACCAAGTGTTGTGTTTGGGTGTCGATCGATACCAGTTCCTTGTCGGGACTTGTGTGTTGTTGGGCATCGATCGATACCAGGGGAGTATCGATCGATACCGGTTGTTTTTGTG
>PKML01017881.1:59847-118080 GCA_002933935.1 Eutrema yunnanense | reverse complement strand
GGTGCACTTGAGCACGGCGTATCATCCTCAGACAGATGGACAGTCAGAGAGGACCATCCAGACTTTGGAGGATTTGTTGAGGATGTGCGTGCTGGATTGGGGTGGCCACTAGGTGGATCACTTGAGCTTGGTAGAGTTTGCGTATAACAATAGCTACCAGGCGAGTATTGGGATGGCACCATATGAGGCTCTGTATGGGAGGCCATGTCGTACTCCCTTGTGTTGGACACAAGTGGGGGAGAGGAGCACTTTGGGTGCGAGTTTTGTTCAGGAAACTACGGAGAAGATCCGGGTTTTGAAGTTGAACATGAAAGAGGCCCAAGATCGGCAAAAGAGTTATGCCGATAGGAGGCGGAAAGAGCTTGAGTTTGAGGTGGGAGATAGTGTGTATCTCAAGATGGCTTTACTGAGAGGTCCGAACAGGTCCATTGTTGCGACTAAGTTGAGTCCGAGGTATATGGGGCCGTTCCAGATTGTAGAGCGTGTTGGACCGGTAGCGTATCGGTTGGAGTTACCCGCGGTTATGCAAGCATTTCATAAGGTCTTCCATGTGTCGATGCTGAAAAAGTGTTTGCATAGCGATGACGAGGTATTGGCTGAGATTCCGCCAGATCTCCAGCCTAATATGACCGTTGAGGCGAGACCTTTGAGAGTTCTCGAGCGGAGGGTCAAGGAGCTTCGTCGGAAGAGGATTCCGATGATGCGGGTCCTGTGGGACTGTGGCGGGGTGCAGGAGGAAACTTGGGAGCCAGAGGCTAGGATGGAAATGAGGTTCCAGGAGTGGTTCCAGAAGCAAGCTGCGGCTTGAGTTCCATCGAGAGGTTCCAGTTTCTGTTATAGCTGTATGTTATGTGTTTCATTTTGTATTTCCGTTGTGTAGAACGATGTTACATTATGATGTGTAATAAGATGAGTATTTCTTATTATTGGTGACTTTGGGAGTCACAGCGTCGCATTACGTTTGGGGAAAAAAGCGTTAATGCGAGAGAGTGATAGGATGGATAATCTTATTACTGTAGTTGTATCGACCGATACTAGGTGTTGGTTTCAGTATCGATCGATACCAGATGGGCAGTGCGATAGCCGGGTTATGGGTTATGCACGCCAGATATTCCGGGTGCGGAATATGGGTGATGTCGGTGTTGCCTTGCGAGGATTTACACGGATCACGGGAGGTAGTTCAGTCGAGATGCTTAAAGATATGTGACTTATTGCTCGTTGAGAGGACTGGTTCCTCTGGTACCGATAGCTCGCAGGACGGTGTGTCTTGAGAGTGTGAGTGGCGATGTACCCAGACTCGGAAGGTTTATAGCCTAGAGTAATACGTGATACCGTGGATTCGTAAGGAGTATCTCCTAGACGTAGGATATATTCCCTAGAATTGAGTGGTATGGGGTATTGAGACTCTTTCAGGTTATATTATCGAGGGGAGTGGTACAGCAGATACCCAGAACTCGGAGATGCTGCGGTGTCTTGAGTGCTGTGGTATGGTTGATACCTTGCGAGGTATAGTGAATATCCTGCGGGATATGGCTGACGCTCGGAACTCGGAGATGCTGCGGTGCCTTGAGTGATGGGATTAGCGTGTGTTTGAGCAATAAGTACATATGATGCTGCGGTGTCATAAGCATAGAGACTGAGTGGGAACCTCGGAGGTTGGTTTTGGACCTCGTGTGAGTGTTGAGATGGCCGGGTTGGCCAAGGTTTGTGTAATCGTTGCGACGATTAAGGTTCATGGGAGATGAACGGTTCACGGGAGATGAACGGTAACGAAGATTCGAGGTCGAATCTAAGTTAGTGGGGGAGAATTGTAGCACCCGTGGTTCCGGAAGAATTGATTATGGTGGAAAAATAATTAATTCTGGTTGTTCCGGGGGTGGTATCGATCGATACCGGCATGTATCGATCGATACCAGCCGGGTTTTTCTCCTGCTTGTCTTCTTCTCTTATCTTCTTCCAAGTATAAAAGGATATCCTATGGAAGGATAAGACCAAGTTTGGTCGCGAAGGAGAGAAAGAAAGCGAAAGAGAGAAGGAAGAAGAGAGAGAGAGAAGAAAAGCTTGGCGAAGTGTTGATCTTGCGAGATCGAGAGAAGGTTGAGCTTAGGAGAAGCTTGGTTTTGGAGGGAGGTCGATCTTGAGCTCGGGGAAGTTGTTTTAGAGCTCGATCCATCGTATCTAAAGGTGAGTTGGGACCAAAGGTTAGCATGTAAGCTTGTGTGGTGCTTGTTAAGCTTGATTGATGCTTTCCGTGTGTGGTCGTGGCGATTTCTGTGTGAGATCTCGCGTAGGTTGTTGTGATTCGCAGGGACCATCGATCGATACCAGTCCCTTGTGGATAGACTCGAGTTGTAGTCTATCGAGGTGATAGACTTGAGCCGTGTTGTGTCGATCGATACCAAGTGTTGTGTTTGGGTGTCGATCGATACCAGTTCCTTGTCGGGACTTGTGTGTTGTTGGGCATCGATCGATACCAGGGGAGTATCGATCGATACCGGTTGTTTTTGTGGAAGTTTTAATTGTGGATAATTAATCCTTGTATGGATGTGGATATTGTTATATTGCGCTTATTGGTAGCCTGTTGTTGGGATGATCAATCTCACTCAGCATTTGGTTAGCCAAATGTTGATGCATCACTTTTGTCGATGCAGGTAAAGATAAGGCGTGATCGTGGAATTAAGGCGGTGAAGAAAGGATGATTAGAACCCGGGGCTGTGGCCTTTTGTTGTTGTAGAACTTGTAGTTCTTGAGATGTTTAAATTATTAGTGTGTAATAATTTAATGGTTAGTAATTACTGTTTAATGAATGTTTAATTATATGCAAAAAAAAAAAAAAAAAAATGCGGTCCTTTCAATTTCTATATATATATATATGTATTTTGCATCTTATTTGTTAGCCAGGTACGAGAATGCATTGAAAGCGTTTCAGATGATGAAATAAACGATCGTAAAGATCGTCACTTTGCTCTTTAGTTGAAGACGCAAGTGGATCATGGCGACCCAACATATCCAATATGGTTTCATGAGCTACTCCAAGGCCCAATCTCGAAGATAACAACCGCACCCATGTATTTCACCTGTGGTTATGTGTTTCATACATATAAGTACGGCGTTCGCCAGGCAACTACCAACTATGGAGTATGTGTTAGGGGTGAAATAGATTATTATGGGGTGTTGCAGGAAATAATAGAAGTGGAGTACCCCGGATTGGTTAGGATGACATGCGTTCTCTTCAATGTGATTGGTTCGATCCAACAGTTGGTCGAGGGGTGAAAATTAACAAATTTGGTGTGGTTGACGTCAACAAATCACGTCGATACAATAAGTTTGAGCCATTTATCCTTGCATCACAAACAGAACAATTAGCATTTTTTTCATATCCGCGAGTTCGAACCTTTGGGATCTCATGGTTATCAGTTATTAAAGTAGATCAAATGGGTAGAATTGTTTGTGTTGACAATCTTCCAATGCAACACGATCCTTGCTGTGACATTACAGAACCAGAGATTACGGACAACGTTCTCTTAATTGATCCCTGAAATAGACAACTTGAATATTTACCTGACGACACAAAAGAAGAAGACGATACCGATGAGTTTGAAGAGAGTAGTGATGATGATGATGAACCCAATAAAGATGATGATGAACGCAATGAAGATGATGATGAGTCTGATTGATTTATTATGTAATTGCTTGGTGTGATAAAAATAATCTTTTCTCGATTTATGGTGATGATGCTTTTCAATTTTCGTGTTTGTGTATTTGCGGGTTAAAAATTAAATATACAAATTTTAAAATATTTTTATCGAGCGCCAATTTTAGACGTTAGCGCTGAAATAAGATAAAAGGAAAATGATCCTATATATGTAACGCATCCACGGATAACGAGTAACAATTAGGGTTTCAAAATTAGAATCAACGACTTTAGGGTATAGGGTTTGGGTGTTTAGGGTATAGGGTTTGAGTATTACGACAGAATTACAATGATTAGGGCACATCAATCGTAATATCGTAGTAATGTTGCCACGATATTACGACAGATGACTAGTCAAAATTCAAAATTAGATTCAACGACTTTAGGGCATAAGGTTTGGGTGTTTAGGATATAGGGTTTGAGTATTACGACAGAATTACGACGATTAGGGCACATCCGTCGTATATCGTCGTAATGTTGCAATAATATTACGACGGATGACTAGTCCAAAGGCAAAATTAGATTCAACGACTTTATGGCATATGGTTTGGGTATTTAGGGTATATGGTTTGAGTATATGATTGTTTTTTTTCTTCGTTTATCTTGTTTTAACTAAGTTCTACTCATTGTATACAAGAATTTGAGTTTTCACTAAAATGAATAACATTATATACTTATAAGAACAAAGGTTATACATTGTTATATAAGATTATGAAGTTTTCCATAAATTAGATTCAATCGTCGTTATTGAGTTTGTTGTTTACTATGAGAAGTCTTGGATGCGCAAATATAATCCGTTAATACACGACACATTTTTGTATTTTAATTTAGGGTATAAGGTGTATAATTCTTTTATTACGATGGATCCGTCGTAATGTCGATGGATCCGTCGTAAAGTCGTCGTAATCAAAAATATTAATTGTGCCGCGTGTGAAAAAAGTCATATTGGTTGAACTTTCGGTTTCAAGTTTACGACGGATTTACATCGAATCCGCCGTAATTTCTTCATAAGCAAAAATATTAAATTTGCCACCTGTGTGAAAATTCATATTTGTTAAATTTTCGGTTTCAAGATTAAGACGGATTTACATCGAATCCATCGTAATTTCGATGGTAAATTACGACAGAATTACGACGGCCACAAAGTTTATATATATGAGCCCATATTTTCTTCCTTCGATCATTATCTCACAATCTCTCTCTCTCTCTCTAGAAGCGCTCTCTCTCTCTCTAAAAAGTAATTTTTTGTCAATTAAATTAGATAGGATTATAAATTAGGATTTGTGGAATAGACGTCGTAATTTGTTTAATTCATTAATTAAGTTATTAATTTAAAATATTTTTATGTTAGATGTCTCGTCGCAAATCGCATTATGTTCAATTTATGAGGAACATGGCGAATCTGCACCAAGTAAGGTCCCATCATCTTTAGCCACCGATACCGTTGTTCCAGATTCTGCAGAGACTCAGTACGCAGCACCGCATCCACTTGCACCAGCACCTCGACCCCCGTCGACATATGTGCAATACACGGTCGAAGACCTGTTGCAGCAGCCAGGTCATGCCGGTTTGAAGCGGTTAGATCCGCAACGGCTGCCGGGAACATTTTGGTACGTTTTTTTTTTAAAAAAAAATCCTTTTGTAATTAATTTTATTTTATTTACTAATAATTATAGTTTTATTTCTCAGGTTTGGTCTCGATAACTATGTCGGACGGAGTGTGTCAGACACCATTAAAGATTTCTTCGTCAAGCCTCATTACAATTGGAGTGCGGTCCCGAACGAGATTATTAAAATGTGGTTGAAATGATTTGCGGTAAAAAAAAAATTTCACAATTAATTATTTTTATTTAACTAACTATTTTTTTATCGTTTCTAATTTTTTTTTTTATAGCAAAACTGGCACTGGGAGGCTGCGATCAATAAAACCGTGAAGACGAAGTTTAAAGGCAAGACAAAGTTGCGACTCAATAATACCGTCTCTGATTGGAAGAGGAAGTGGGAGGTGGATGGCGGTTCGGCGAAGCCCCCTTACATGTGTTCCAAAGTTTGGAGCGGCTTGAAGCAGTACTGGATAGATCCGCATTCGCAGAAAGTGGCCGCGAAGTGTTCGGCTTCTCGGAACACTGTCGGTCCAGACGGTCTTCCGGCGGTTACGCCTCAAACTTCTGGTTAAACGCCTTTTGCGGGAAGGCGTCTTCAGATGGTACGTATGATTAATTTCTATTTTTGTGATTTTGTTATTAAGTATAACCATTAACCGTAAGCATTTTTTCATATGCTGTTTTATTAGGCAAATGGAGGCGAAATTCCTCCAATGACCAAAGTTTTTTAGGAAACTCACAAAAAAAAAAGATGGTGGTTTTGTGGATGCTCGGGCGGAGAAGGTCTAAAATGACGCTATGGTCAAGATCGACGAGCGTCAAACTCAGCTTTCTCAGCAGCTATCACCTGGCAGTAGCTCGGTCCAATCCACACTGCCCCTAACCATTCCCGAGATGGACTCGATATTTGAAGTGGTAATAAATAATTGTTTTTTTTTTAGGAATTACTTGGTATTTGATTTATTAAATTTAACATTTATTTTTTAGGTTGCCCCGAAGAAAAATAGCTAAACTTTAGGGATGGGATTGATCCGAGATAATCTTGTCGCCTCGTCTTCTTCACACCATTCTCTCGAGGATCCTGTTGTGTTGTGGCAAGAGTTAAACGTCGCCCACACCGAGATCAACACTTTGCGGGAGGATTTTACATCGAAGATCCAAGGATATGACGCTTTGTTCGATATTCTTGCAGAGACTAATCCCAATTTGGCGAGCGAAATGAGGCAGCGTCAGACGGGTGCATAGACATCAGGCCCAAGGGATGAGCACCCGAATGTGGATCAGCGGTCGAAATTGAAGTGGAGAACCGCGACGGCTACGGCCGCAGAGCTTTTTCAGAACTTCGATATTAATCTAGATAATTAGTATTTCGGATTGTAATTTTATTATTTGTATTTCAAATTTTATTTAATATTTTGAATTTATTTATAAAATTTTAATTTATAATTATAAAATTTATTAATTATATATAATTAATTAATTAAAATTTAATCAATTATTAATTTCATAGTTATATAATTTATACATAACATCGAAATTATATCGACCAAAGATTTACATCGATTTTACATCGATCTATAATTTACGACGATTGTACTTCGATATATGATTTACGACGATGTAAAATCGATCTATGATTTACGACGATTTTACATCGATCTATTATTTACAACGACTTTACATCGATTCCGGATTTACGACAAATTTACATCGAATTAATTTTACATCGAATTTATTACGAAGATTTAACAAAGAATTTCATAATACAAATTTTATTTTTTATATGTAAAGTCGATGTAATTTTCCAACAATATACCAGCGAGGCAAATGTCGTCGTAAAATCGATGTAAATTTACGTCGATTTTACGACGATTAGTATTCGTCCCAATTTTTACGACGATTCTCAAATAACGACGATCATATTACGACGATTTGTCAATTGTCGCTAATCTGCCACAAAATCCATTTTACATCGATTTTACATCGAATATGTCTGTTGTAAATGATATGTTTTCTTGTAGCGATGGCTTCCTCTCGCCAAATGGTGGTACAACACCATATATCATACTACCATTCGATGCACACCCTTTGAGATAATCTACGGACAACCACCACCAGTTCATATGCCTTATCTTCCTGGTTAGAGCTCTTCCACATAAACTTCATCATAACTAATCTATTTTTTCATTATATTACCTCAACTTTTAGATTTGTGACCATTTAACACATTCGATTTAACAGAGAGATAACTTTTGTTATCTTTTATTTTTTAATAATAAAATATTAATATTCAAATAAAAACTTACATTAAAATTTCCAATTTTTTTCCAAAAATCCAACTAAAATTTCAAAAAAAATCTAAAAAATTATAAAGTTAAGAAACAATAATTTTAAATTTTAGATAAAAATGTATTATATTTTAATTTTAATTTTTGAACTAAAAATTTCTAAAAACTCAAAAAAATACAAAAATCCAAAACAAATTCTCAAACATACAAAATTCAATTTTGTAACTCAAATAGTGTATTTTCCAAAATTAATCTTTTTACAATAAATATTCAAATACAATATCTTATTCTATAATTTTTTTCTTTTTAATATTTTCTAACAAAACCAATTTGTTTCAAATTATAAAGTTGATGTATATCAAATTATAAAGTTGATGTATATCAAATTAATATAATTTACTAATCTTAAATTGTAAATTACTTTTTTGTGTTTTTGAATTTTTTTGTCGATTTTCCCTTTTAATTAATTATTTGTCGATCCATTGTTTATTAGCTAATTATCTCTTTAATCATTTAGTTTTAAATATAATTTAGATAACAAAAAAATATTATTAACATAAAAACATGTTCTTTTTAGTCATTTTGTTAATTATGCCTAACATAAAAACATGCCACAAAATTATCTCTGTTAGTTGTTGTTATTATATGCTGATGATCTCTTGTGACTGGTTTGCATAAGCATTATATGGACCATATAATCTGGTAAAATGTAGGAATCATAAATTACAAAGACAATTTTGTCAGGAACCTGGAAACTAGAGATTTTGAGGGTAAAGCTTAGAACATTATAACATGATCAGACGATGATGCATGGATCAGTAAGTAAATAGATTTGGTCCTCTCAAGGGATCAATTCACCTCTAACAACCCGAAGAGCCACAAAGGTGGAAAGGGGTAGACTCATCCCTCGGATTTTACTCAACTAGGAACAGCTAACTACACAAATGTAAAGCACATGAATTGAAAAATCAACAGCTACATACTATCAAAAGCGTTACAAGCAGGAATATGAAAACCAAAATAGAGGAGAAGAGTTGTTTTACCGGTATTTTCTTGGAAAATGAGCAAACAACTAGAATGCATGGCAGGTGAAGCAACCACTAAGTGAGGCCATGTTCTTCTTCCCACTTCTTCTGAAAGATGATAAAGATTTGCCTCGGGGACCTCGGGGTGCACTTGAAACTCGATTGTCTAAAACCGATCTCCTCATCTCCTCCGCTTTCTTCTCTGCTGATTTCACTTTTCTCATTATTTTTTCCATTGACGATGATCTTTTCTTTTCCAACTTCATCTGAGAATAATATTTCTGACATTGTGAGTGATACTACTCATTATTTCTTACAAGTTATTGATACCAAATTACAAATTGCAATTGTTTTTATGCTTCAGGAAAAAAAAAAGCACAGCAGAAACAGGATGAGAGGAAAAGAACCTCTAGCTTTCGTATCTCTGCCTCGGCCTTAGCTTTCTGCAGATTTTCCCAAGATATGATTCTGGCTTCCTCGGTCTTTTCCCTACAGAAATATGAAACTTTCAATCACAACTCCAGGTCTAATTCATTTGTATGACAATAAGCACTGGCTCGCATTGGATTAACTGTCAACTCTTGTTAACATTCATGAGTTTATATCAATGGGGTGGTTTAAAATGTGGGATTAAATATATTGGCTTCATAGATAATCAGCTGAAAACCAGCCTTCCTGTCGCGTATATGATTCTCCAGAACTAAAGAGAGTGATTAATGAGTCAATTCTGTAATCTAAAGAATTGGATTCAATAGAAAAATGGAAGAGGGAAAGATTCTTAAAAAACTTAGAACATACCATGTCAAACCTTGAGGATCCCTAGCTTGTCCATGTAAGTGGTCTCGCATTTTTGAGCTATCTCCATGGTATAGAGCTCTGTGCCTCTTTGACCAGCGAGTTACAGTAACCTTCTCGTCAACCTGTAAATCCTTGACTTCTGCTCGGTTGGAATGAGCATTCAGTATTTCCACAATAGGTAGTGCTGATGAAGAGGAGGGAGAGAACAAACACTGTCTCTCAGGAGATAAGCGGATGCTTCCCTCTGGGCTCATCTGTGTCGCCATATCCCTTCTTGAGACAGCTCGAGCATCAGTCGCAGCATCCTTAATAGTTCCATCTATGTCATCTGTACATATAGGTACCAAATACCGTAAGCAGTTGCCAGACCAGAGCATCAAAATTTGCATGAGTCCTTTGTACACTTTATTTTTGGCACGAAACCGGTAAACAAGAGTTCAAAACTCAAAACGTAGTTTATATAGAGTTGATCTGTCAATACCTTGGGGTGATAGCAACGAGGGTGCAAGAGTTTCAGAGCAGCTAACTGATCTAGCCATGCAATGATCGGTTCTTTGAGGAAATGCTGCTGCAGCGGAACCCTTAGAACATCCATTTTCTGGCAATACACCAGCTGAAAACGGAGAGCTTGCTGTTAAGCAACTCATGTTCCCAGCGTGAACCATAGGAACAGCAGGAGAATACATTGAATAATATGCAAGTCCTGGAGGCCCCAATGGACCGCTCTTTGATTTCGGCCGCCTTTCATGTGATGCTCCAAATGAAGTCCGGGCGGCTCCTTCCCTAGCAAGAGGACTAAGTATCCATCTCTCTGCATCTTCCCACTTGGAAGGAACCGTTCTACCACTATATAAAGGTAAGAAAGCAGCATTGGGCGGGCTTCTCCCTCCGTTTGAACGTAAGGCTACTCGCTCTGAGCTCCAACCTTTTTGCATACTATGCAGATAAGTGGGAGTTCCAGGACTAGGAAACACGCTGGATTTATTAGTTGAAACTGAAGCTCTCTTAACGGATACTACTCGCGGAGATGAAGAGGTTACATTACTGAGATCCAATGAAGCAGTCCTTTGAATATCTAGCTTCTTCGCCAGAGCTTCAGATCTTGTTTTTCTTTCCTGGCATTCTAATAGAGAGTTGAGATTAAAACGCAAGTTATCAAAAGAGATTCAAATTTTTTCCAAGAACTAGCTCACCTCTTAGAGCTACAGAGAAAGAGCTCCTAGCTGAATCAAGATTCTGCATTTCATCTTCCTTATTCACCTCAAACTCCTCTTTCCAAGCTTTATTTTTTTTCAGTTGAAAACAAGAGAAAGTAAATAGGAGAGAAAGCTCCAGTTTTTTGAAACTCCAAAAGCATAATTGAATCTCTTTTGTCTCTATTCTTTCTTTTTCTTGAATTTACCTTTCACTTTATTTGATTTTCTAGAGTTCCGACAGTGCTTCGACCCTGTTCCACGCTTGTCTGGATCTGAACTTACCCGCTGATCTCGCTCCTGTCATCTCAAATCATTGCGAACAATAATTACTCGGAATTCAAAAAAAACACAAAAAATGCAAGATCTAGTAATTTATGAACGAATCTTCTTCACTATAAGTCGCAAATTTGTCTATTGGCATTTGACATGAATGTACATTGCAATTGAACCAAAAAAAGAAAAAAAAAACACACACACACTTAATTATTTCTGTTTCTGCGTCAATCAATGATGAACAGTGAAATTGACGAATTAAGAAAAACAATTTTTGCCTGATTTTTTTTTCGGTAGTTTGACTCAAAGTCAAAATTATAATGTCGTTAGTAAAAAATCACGAACTCAGATTCAGATTTTACACTCCAAACCAAAAAAAAATAAAAAATCTGATGAGCTCGACAATGCGGAAGTACCAGTGAAGGAGCGGAGACTAGAGAGTCGCGGTCGTGAGCGTCGGAGGTGGAAGAGCAGCGATCGACGCTAACGGAGGCGGAGGAAAAGAGGCTGAGGTTTGATTCCGGTGTGAAGATCAAAGAGTCCGGGCTGAAGTCTCGCCGGAATCCTTTATACGCCGCAGATCTCGCCGGTCGTTGGATCTCCGACGGCATTTGAATCCTAATGAGATGTCTGTAACAGTTTTCTAGAGAGAAGATAGAGAAGGCTCGTGGGAATCTGGTTTCGTGACTCGTATAGACTCCTGCAGGAAAATTTGATAATAATAATGTGTCTTTGACTTTGGGGGCAGAAACGACGAATTGTTGTTTTACACTATTCTTTTTACACTCATTTTCATCTATCTTTTGTAGCGTGGTAGATACGATTTTAATGAATTGAATTATACAAGTGTTGATAATTAGGAAATGATAATGATAAACTTTTACACTCGAAAATAAAGATAAAAACAATTCTTAATCACAAACATGAAAGTAAGTGATGATATGATATACTGCGCAACATTAAAGGTATCTATCGGAAGATTTGGATAAAACTAGCAAACCTAAAAATTAAGAAAGTCTAAGATGTAGAGATTTATAAGGTTTTAATAGGAAAACAATTATAGAGATGATGAAGAAACCACGCTCTCTTATGGCTAAAGATTGTTTTTCTTACTAACATAAGAAAATAGCAAATGTATTTAAAGGAAAAAAAATCTCCTCTAGAGGATGGTATGGGGGTGGGCACGGAGCAAATACCATGGTTTTTTTTGGTATTTGCGATCCGCTCCGTCCGGATATTTACGTTTTCGATTCGCTTCGTAAATGCGGATATCCGTAAATGCGGATATCCGGAATTTCAATATATATCCGCGGATATCCGATCCGATCCGTTAAAAAAAAAAAAAAAATTTAAAAACATTTTTTTTTTTTGATAAAGGGCCTTCATTAAATAAAATTTAAAAACATAAATTTCAGAAAATTAGATAAAAAGAAAAGTTGTATTAACGAAGGAAGAGAGTAGATCTCACGCGCTCCACATTTTTTCTCTCTCGAAGGCTTGCTCATTTCTTCCGCTTGGGCTTCTATGATAAGATAGAAGAAGAAGACGAGAGAGATGAGAGAGTTTGTGAATTGTTTGATTAATTATTTGATAAAGGAAAAGGTTTACAAACGTATTCCTTTACCCCAAAACGACATCACTTTAATAAAAGCATAACAACTTAATAAACATAATAGAGACCCTTCGCTTCTGCAGAGCCTTTGCACTCTTTTAATCATTTTTTAGCCACTACCGACATATATAAATATATAATTACGGAGCGGAGCGGATATCCGGCTTTTAAAAAAAAAGATATTTGCGATTTGCTCCGTTTTTTACGGATACTACATTTTGCTATTTGCTTTGCTTCGAACATTTACGGATATCCGGATTTTTCGAATCGAATCAAGACGAATACCGGATCGGAGCGGATATAACGGATATTTTGCCCAGCCCTATGGTCTATAGACCCTAATTTGCATTGAAAAGCATCCATGAGACTCAAATGCTATATATTGAAAGAATAGATTAAACGAGAAATAAGTGATAAGAGGGAGACAAATGTGTATACATACCGGAACGCTCCAAAATTTTGAAAAGAACTAGGTAGCAATCCGCGCTTTGCGCGAAGTGAAATATTTATATATTTTCTGTAATATCCGAGTTTAAAATAAAAATATGGATTATAAGAATTTAAAATTCTGAATCTAATACTGATGACTTTTGTAAACCATTAAAACCACAATGATAAAATATATTTTTTTATAAATTTGATGGGATTTGTGTGTCAAAATCAAATAATATGAAAAAAATAATTGAAAACTCTATAAATAAATAAAATCATAAAATACAATGGTAGTATAAATAATTTCTTATTTCGTCTTTATAGTATTTTTCCAAAATTTAACATATTATCTTAATATGCGATTGATTTTAAGAGTTTATGAAAGTGTTTTACACACTAAAAAGTGGAATAATAAAAAAAATTAATTTCAAAAATTGTGAATAACATCCCGAAATTAGACTTACTGCAAACAAAGATACTATATTGGTGTAAAAGAAATAAAACCATTTTTTATAACAATGTAGAGATAGAATTGTAAAATATAATGTTATATATAGTGCATTTCACTATTAGAATAAATTAACTCTAACAGTTATGAAAAGTAAACTACATGTGAATAAGATTTAGCATAAATAATAGGAATGATAAAACTAAATAAAATAAATAACTAACTTTTGAGTCAATTAGAACCATCTCGATCGTTAGCATCAACAACAATATAGTATTGTTTTGCAAAATCTTATGATATTCACCTTTATTTTTCACATATTATTCAAAAGTTTCAAATCAGAGATTGAGTTAAAAAAAAAAAAAAGAATCATGAGAAACAAAGATTATAATTAGATCAGAAATACTACTTTTTAAAATATGATGAGTAAAATGTTTATGGAAGACATTTCATCTTATATAGAGTCTAATCCTAGGGTTTCCAAATAATATTATATAGATTTTCAAAATTTTAAAAAGTTGTTAAATAATCAATAATAAACATAAATAAATACAAAATATGTTTGATAACCATATTAGCCTAAATGCGATTCCGCGTTTTCCCGCCAAAAACGCGATTCCTCGTTTTCCCTCCAAAAACGCAATTATGCGTTTTCCAGCCAAAAATGTGATTCCGTGTTTTCCTGTCAAAAACGTGATTCCGTGTTTTCCCGCCAAAAATATGATTCCGCGTTTTCCCGCCAAAAATGTGATTCCGCGTTTTTCCGCCGAAAACGCAATTCCGTGTTTTCCCGCCAAAAAATGGTTCCACGAATTCATTAACAATTTACGATAATTAAATAAAATTTGTCAATTCATAATATAATATTATTTATTATTTTTAATTTTCTCATTTTTAAAAATTATTAATAATATTTATTTAAATAAAATTTTGTTTTTCATGGGTCACCCATTTGACACATGACCCATGTAGTTAGATGGGTCATGGGTCACCCATTTGAACCATTTTGACACCCCTAATATTAGGTAACAACCAAATTCCATCTCCATTATATTTGCAAATTTTTATAACTGATATTTTTGTCGTATCATTTTCTAACGTAAGTTTCATCTAATTTGAATATAATTAAATGATGATTTGATGATATTTATAGTGCCAAAACTTAAAATGAATTCCAAATTCAAAGCACATAAATATGTTTTGTTTATTTTTTATTGCAATGTTTCTTTGGAGGGATGATATAAAATTATTTTTGCAGAATTTTATATTCATTGGTAAATGAAGAAATGGAAATACGGTTTTGCATTATGAAATAGGTATGTGATTTAAAAGATGTTTATATAGCTTTTTGTTTGTTGTCGTGAAGGTTATTTTAAATGGTTAAACTACAATGATTTCTCCATAAGTATAAAAAAATATACAAAATAATCGATAGAAATATCGAATGTGTAGTTTTAGTTAAATATTTTGTCAATTATAAATAAATAGTTTTGGTAAATATGAAATTTGTAAGAATTATATTTTCACATTAAAAAAAATCAAAAAAAAAATTATTTTAGAAATGAAATACCTTATAAAATAATATTGATTTAACAGTGTATATAAAATCTCATAATAAAACTTATATGATTATGCATATTAATCAAGTAAAACATAAGTTTAATGTGAATGACATGAATGGAATTATTCTAGTAAGTGAAATCTTTTTACACAAATATATTGAAAGACTATATGATTATGCATATTAATCAAGTGAAACATAAGTTTAATGTGAATGGCATGAATGTAATTATTCTAGTAAGTGAAATCTTTTTTCAAAAATATCATGAGATGCTCTATGGTAATGACACATTATCATGACACAATTGTAAATCACATGTCAAGCCAAAGTTTTTTTTTACCAGTCCTTCTCAATCAACACCACTTCTCTCTCTGTTTCTAGTGTGTGTAGTTTATGATAGGGAGAAGGTGAGGGAGAGAGGACGATTGTTGATGGCTAAACCTTTGCCGTTTATTTTTCACAACGGCGAGGCCGAAGGCCGGCCGTGATTGTTCCCTCCATTTTCTTCATTGTTTTTTCGTTTTGATTTCGTATTTTCTGGTTCACGTAACCAGTAACGGTTATGTGATGGGTTTTCTCAATCGATCTCCCTCTTCGAAGAGGTTCATTTCGTTTGATGATTGGTGGTTTCTCTTTACCGTCATCAGCGGCTATTGTCCGGTAAGTTCCAGTGTTATGTCTCCGTTGATAATCTCCAGTGGATCTTTTATTTTGTCTTTGCAAAATTTAGAACAAACCTTGATGGTTTTGTTCTGGAATCAACATTTACTACTTACCATCTTATGGTTCAAGTACGTAATCTGGATTTTCGATCTGGGCGATTGGAGAAATAAGGATCAATGGTCGGCAGTTATGGGATCTAACTTTGATTTTCTTCGATGATTTTACTCTGAGGGAAACGACATTACCATGGAATCAACCACCATGGAAACCGCCTTGGAAGGGACAAGAGTTTGGAGCAGAATTATTTTTATTGTATGGCGACATTCGTATAGTCGTTGAAAATTAGCAGTCTCAAAGCTTATTTTCTTCGAAAGAATAAGTAAATTGGGTTCTTATTCGAAGAATATTTTTAGCTCCTATTTGGGAATTGGTCAATGTAATACAACATGAAAAATGATGGACATCAACCAAAGTTGAAAATCGCATCAGATTAAATGCGAATTTGAGGAAGGAAAGAGTGGACACTCTATTACCGAGTAAACTTTTTCGAAGAAAAAAACGTCAAAATTCCCCTTTGTTGTTTTATGGTATTGTATTTTTGCTTTTTTAATGTATTTTTTATGTATGTTGAATTTTCTATAAATAAAGATAGTTGACCAAAAAAATATATATAATTGAAACTCCAGAATCTACAACCTCTGAAATTCTAAAAGAAAAAAAAAATCTAAACGTAAGTAATCTTAAGAAAAAATTACCAAGTCTAGCGATACTACTACAACAAAGACTTCAAACTTCACCCACGTGTTGTTCCTCCTAAATCTCGTCTGCACGAAAATCAGAACTTATATGAGCAAAAAATCACTGAGTGAGACTACAACCCCAACAAATATGTACCAACACGGTCTAAACCCGCCCAATTAATATTCACGTGCTAGTACAACCAATCAAATGTTCAGATTCAAGAAAAAACATAACTAAACTCAGAATAACATCACTATTTCAACCGAACATAAATAAATCAGGAGAATATAACTTTCAGTATAACAGAATAATCAGCATAACATAACGACCATGTATCCAGCAATGCAACAATAGAGATAGAATGGTGCGACCCCTGGTCGACTCAAACCAAATACTAACAGAATATATGTAGAAGTATATATGTAAAGGCTATATTAGTCATCTCTAAATCCCTAATCATCTTGCCTATGTATCACTATATATATTGTAAAGTCATCAATCTAATATATTCATTCAGCGCTTAACTCTATATGGTATCAGAGCTAACGATACCTAAACCTATATTCTAAATTTTTTTTTTCTTCTCGGCGCCGCCATCATCATTTTTCCAAACCTTGCTCAACTATGACTTCTTCAAACACTTCCAACGAGACCATCTCTGTCTCCGCATCTCCCACACTCCTAAACGTTAACATGGCGAACGTTACTAAACTCACGACTACCAATTTCCTGATATGGAGTCGTCAAATCCAAGCCTTGCTCAATGGATATGATCTGGCAAGCTATCTCGAAGAATCCTCCGCGGTTCCACCGTCCACCAACATCACAGATGGTGTTGTCTCTGCAAATCCAGCGCATACACTCTGGAAGCTACAAGATCAACTGATCTACAGTGCGTTACTCGGTGCTATTTCGATGACTATTCAACCGCTTCTGTCCGCTACCACAACATCTGCTCAAATATGGACCAAACTGTATGACACCTATGCGAAACCGACTCGTGGTCATTGTCAACAGATCAAGCACCAGATCAAGCAATGGACGAAAGCTAACAAGTCCATCACCGAGTACTTCCAAGGTTTCACTACTCGATTTGATCAACTCGCTCTCCTCGGCAAACCAATGGATCACGAAGATCAACTTGATTACATTCTCGGCGGTCTTCCAGAAGAGTACAAGCAAGCTGTTGACCAGATTGAGGGACGTGATTCACCACCGTCTCTCACCGAGGTCCACGAGAAGTTGCTAAATTACGAAGTGAAGTTACAAGCCTCTGTTCCTCACTCCTCTTCGCTCCCAATTTCCGCGAACGTGGTCAATTATCGTGGGTCCAACAGCAACAACAGCAGCAAGTATCGTGGTCAGAACCGTAACAACAACAATCGCAATCCGCAGACGTGGCAACAACAACAATTTCAGCCACGCTCGGATCAATCTTCTCCTCGTGGTTATCAAGGCCGTTGTCAACTCTGCGGTATTCATGGTCATAGTGCGAGACGATGCTCCCAGCTTCAGGTTTCCAGCAGCTCATTCGAGGCCTCTCCGAGACCATACACAAATCCCTCTGTTCCGTGGCAGCCTCGAGCAAATATGGTCGCTGCGACATCTTACAATCCCAACAATTGGATTCTCGACAGTGGTGCTACTCATCATCTCACCACCGATCTGAGCAATCTTTCACTCCATCAACCGTACACCGGAGGAGAAGAAGTCACCATCGCGGATGGTTCATCGCTACCAATCTCACATACGGGTTCCACTTCCCTTCCTACTCCTTCTCGCTCTCTTGCCTTAACCGATATTTTATACGTGCCCAACGTACATAAGAACCTTATTTCTGTGTACCGCTTATGTAATAATAATCAAGTGTCTGTGGAATTCTTTCCTGCCCATTTTCAGGTGAAGGATCTCAGCACGGGGGCCCGATTACTCCAAGGCAGAACTAGAGACGAGCTATACGAGTGGCCAGCCCAATCCAACACCAACATCTCCCTCTTTGCCTCACCATCACCAAAAACAACCTTCCCCTCTTGGCATTCCCGACTTGGTCACCCGTCTTCTCAAATACTCCAAAGCATTATCTCTCAATTTTCTTTACCGCTTTCTCATTCTTCGGAAAAACAATTTTCTTGTTCTCCTTGTCATATCAATAAAAGCCATAAACTACCATTTTTTTCAAACACTATCACTTCCACCCAACCTCTTGAATGCTTATATAGCGATGTTTGGACCTCACCTATCGTTTCGGTTGACAATTTTAAGTACTATCTCATCCTCGTGGATCATCATACTCGCTATACGTGGTTCTATCCGTTGAAACAGAAATCACAAGTCCGAGACACGTTTATCGCCTTTAAGGCACTGGTGGAGACTCGATTTCAAGGCAAAATCCGAACGTTGTATTCAGATAACGGTGGGGAGTTCGTGGCGTTAAGACAATTTCTCGCACTTCACGGCATATCTCATCTCACATCACCGCCGCATACACCGGAGCATAATGGGATTTCAGAGAGAAAGCACCGTCACATTGTGGAAACGGGCTTAACACTTATGCATCAAGCTACGATCCCAACGAGGTATTGGACTTATGCCTTTGCAACGGCGGTGTATTTGATCAATCGCTTACCAACTCCGGTGATTGCCAACGTCAGTCCCTACGCTAGGCTGTTCCAACAGGCACCCAACTATTTAAAGCTCAGAGTATTCGGGTGTTTGTGTTTCCCATGGCTCCGTCCGTACACTAAACACAAGTTGGAATCAAGATCTCTACCGTGTGTGTTTCTTGGGTATTCACTCACACAGAGTGCTTACCTCTGTCTCGACGCAAGCTCCGGTCGGATATACATCTCACGTCATGTGCAATTCATCGAAACGCAATTTCCGTTTCATGTCACCAACGAGAGGTCCATTCCTTCATTCCATTCCGAACCCCCACAAAATCCAAGCTATTCACCTCCAACAATAATTCCGGTCACTCCTCCGCCACTCGTATCAGCTCCGTCCGCCGCGCCCCTGAGCTCAGATCCTCACCCGTTGTCACCGGTGATTTCATCACCACACGCTTCAGTACCGATGTCGTCTAACGATGATGTGTCTGAAGAAGACAACTCTAATTCTAATGAATTGGGCTCATTTAATTCCACAGGCCCAACAACAACAATTGTTACACAGGCCC
Source organism: Eutrema yunnanense (assembly GCA_002933935.1). Lineage (NCBI taxonomy): Eukaryota > Viridiplantae > Streptophyta > Magnoliopsida > Brassicales > Brassicaceae > Eutrema > Eutrema yunnanense. The sequence continues at coordinate 98,570 of PKML01017881.1, read as the reverse complement.
AAAACTCACAACCTCCAAGCCCATCAAATACTCAACCCAATTTCCCCCACCAAAACACGTCTTCTTCCTCACACCAATTCGACCCCACCTCCGAATCACAGCCACCACCTCCACCAACAAATCACCATCCCATGAGAACCAGATCCAAAAACCACATCACTAAACCCAATCTGAAACTCACCCTCTTAGCCTCAGCCTCACCGTCCAAACCACCAATACCCACCACGGTTAACCAGGCTTTGAGCGATGAGAAGTGGCGACTTGCGATGGGTGATGAGCTAAATGCTCAGATACGCAATCACACGTTTGATTTGGTTCCACCTAACCCGAATCAGAACGTCATTGCCACTAAGTGGATTTTTACACTAAAATATCTACCTAATGGTGTTATTGATAGGTACAAAGCGAGATTGGTGGCGCGCGGTTTTAAACAAGAATACGGTGTCGACTATTCCGAAACATTTAGTCCGGTGGTCAAATCTGTCACGATTCGTATGGTGCTTCAGTTGGCTGTCAGTCGAAATTGGCATATCAAACAACTTGATGTCAATAATGCATTTCTTCAAGGAACTCTTTCGGAAGAGGTATACGTTTCTCAGCCTCCTGGGTTCGTCGACAAAGATAGGCCACACCATGTATGTCGTCTTCGGAAAGCACTATATGGCCTCAAACAGGCTCCTCGAGCGTGGTACGAAGAATTGAAAAATTATCTCTGTGGCTTGGGGTTTCTGAATTCGCTGGCAGATACCTCCGTCTTTATTTATCTACATGGTGATCAATTGGTGTATATTCTGGTATACGTAGACGATATTATCGTCACTGGAAGCAGCTCCTCGTTGATTCATAACTTCATCGACGCTCTTGCTGGTCGGTTTTCTCTAAAGGATCCAACTGATTTGACATACTTCTTGGGTATAGAAGCAACGCGGACGACAAAGGGCCTTCACCTAATGCAGCGGAAGTATACTATCGATTTGTTGACAAAGACAAAAATGCTAGATGCAAAGCCGGTGTTGACTCCGATGGCACCTACTCCTAAGTTATCGATATTTAGTGGACATGCTATGGAGGATCCAAAAGAATATCGTACACTTATCGCCAGTCTCCAATACTTGACATTCACAAGACCCGACATCGCATATGCCGTCAACCGACTGTCTCAGTTTATGCATCGTCCCACAGATATTCACTGGCAAGCTGCGAAGCGGATCCTTCGATATCTTGCAGGAACGGTGTCTCATGGTATCTTCCTAAACGCTACTTCTGCTCTTTCTCTTCATGCCTTCTCAGATGCTGATTGGGCAGGCGATACTGATGATTTTGTTTCAACCAATGCTTATATCCTTTATCTTGGCTCAACTCCGATAGCATGGTCCTCTAAGAAACAATCTGGTGTGGCCAGAAGTTCCACCGAAGCTGAATATCGGGCAGTCGCCAACACAGCAGCCGAAATACGATGGGTATGTTCTCTCTTGACTGAACTTGGTGTCGCATTACCATGCACACCAGTGGTTTATTGTGATAATGTTGGTGCTACATACCTCTCGGCAAATCCTGTTTTTCATTCCCGAATGAAGCACCTGGCCTTAGACTATCATTTCATTCGCGATAATGTCCGCTCTGGTGCTCTCCGGGTCACTCATGTCTCAACTAAAGACCAACTTCCTGATGCTCTGACAAAACCGTTGCCGCGACCACGATTCATTGAGTTATTTAACAAGATTGGAGTAACTCATGTCCCTCCATCTTGAGGGGGCGTGTAGAAGTATATATGTAAATGCTATATTAGTCATCTCTAAATCCCTAATCATCTTGCCTATGTATCACTATATATATTGTAAAGTCATCAATCTAATATATTCATTCAGCGCTTAACTCTATAATATATACATAATATACTCGATAGGCATGAAAACGGCTATCGAGGTGGTAATGAAATACGGTCCACAACACTAACCGCCCACAAGACCACTAACAAAATACTAGAGTACATAATACATCTGTGAGGTGCCGGCTGCCACGAATTGCTCAATAGAGCTACTAGAATAAAAATAGCACGCTGATACTGGTCTTAACAGAATAGAACATATACTTCATCAGAATCATGCTCCAAAAGTACTCATACAAAGTAAACATATATTTTCCAAAATATCATGATTTTAAATAATTCAATTCTAGTTTCTCAATCCCTTTAAATTCAATTCAATTTATAATCAAAAACAATTTAACAATTCCACCATCCAGAGTAGGGATGGGATCTATTCGTTTGATCCGTCTCATGAATTCATGTATATATATATGTCTTATTATATAAAGATCAATTTTTCAACGTGGGCGTGACACGTATGCAAAAATATAACTCACGAGATCGTGACATGTGTTGTGGCTAATTAAGATCACGATATGTGTCAATTTAATAAAAATAAATTACATTATTAATTATTTACTTTAAAAAAGGAAAAAATGAAATATGTTTTTTCTAAATGGAAATTTTTAAATTGAAAAGGTAAAATAAGTGAAAAAACAGGAACTACCATATAATGGAAATTATGTTTTTGGAACTTCAAAATTTATTTAGCAAGATTGTTTATCAGATTTATTGATAATATGAATCAATTTATATTCCTTAATTGCGAGTTATAAAATGTAATTTGTGAATAACTTAACATAATCTTAATTTAGAATCTAATTATACGGATCAAACTTACACGGGTTATAAAGTTTAAAATCTAATTATATTTATTAAAACAGAAATTACTAAATTGAAAAAATAAGAGAAAAAGCATAAAGTACAATATAATGAAACTTCTGGATTGTTGTTTAAATTGACNACCAAATTTAAGGATAATATGGATTATTTCCAATTTTTAAATTGTAAATCATAAAACATAAATTGTAAATAACCTAACAGAATCTTAATATATAATATAATTATACGAATCATAATTACGCGTATAATCAATTTTAAATCTAAATATTTTCTTAGTTTTATATATATATATATAGATCTATCCGACTCAGGAATTCATATAATTTCACCGTCAATTTCAAGTGGATTTGCTTTCCTAACATTGGACTCATTGATAATCCTATAATTGATTTGCTGATATCTTGTTTGTTTGGTCTGATTTGTCAAGATTGATAATGTATGCTGCTGAAAACAGCCTTGAAATAGAGGGTACCTTGGAGATTGGCATGGGTTGTTGGAACTAATTTTTGTCAAAGCTCGAGGGTTTGATAAAATTGTGTTAGTGTGAAAAGAAATGAGTTAAGCTCTTTCTAATAAAATGTTTTCATTGACCGAAAAATGTTTTCTCGTGTATATATGTTGGAATGGTTGTGTCATTAATGAACAACATGAGAGAAGAAAAGACCACACGTGCGTTGATCGCACATTGGGCCTTGTTAGGCTCGTGGACTTTTTTGAGGTATCGATCGATACTCAACAGGCCGACTTAAAAATCGCAGCCGCTAGAATATTCTGAGGAATATTCCTTTTCTGTCAGGGAAAAACCCTAGCCTCTCTCCTATATATACAGTCCGATTTTCACCTTTAAAATCATCCTCTGATACACTAAAAACACATCCTAAAAGTTCTAGCAAGAGTTCTTTCAATTCCCTACTGTTTAGAGTAAGTGTCTATTCGAGAGTATCGTAGAATAATGGTCGACAGATCTGGTATCATGGTGTAGATGATTCAGTTAAACTTTGGTTGTATCTGTAGGACCAAAATTTACACTACAGACAGGAAAGATTTAATCACGATAATATATAAATAAACATTAAGGAATAGACGATTCATAAACGATAAAGCAATAAACAAGATCTAAGGAGGCGAGATGAATCTCTTTCCTTAACTCTAAGAATCTCCCGTAGTGTGACGAGTTTTTATAGATCCATGAGTCCCAGGATACAACCAAAGTTTAACTGAATCATCAACACCATGATTCAGATCTATCGACCATTATTCTACGATACTCTCGAATAGAAACTTACTCTAGACAGTAGGGAATTGAAGAAACGATTGCCAGAACTTTTAGAATGTGTTTATTGTGTATCAGAGGATGATTTTTTAGGTGAAAATCGTATTGTATATATAGGAGAGAGGCTAGGGTTTTTCCCCCACAGATATGGAATATTTCCAGAATATTCTGGCGGCTGCGATTTTTTAAGTCGGCATGTTGAGTATCGATCGATACCAAGGGGTATCGATCGATACCTCAAAAAAGTCCATGAACCCAACAAGGCCCAAAGTGCGAACGTCGCATGTATGGTCTTTTCTTCTCTCATGTTGTTCATTCATGACACAACTATTCCAACATATATACACGAGAAAATATTTCTCGGTTAATGAAAACATTTCATTAGAAAGAGCTTAACTCATTTCTTTTCACACTTACACAATTTTATCAAGCCCTCGAGCTTTGACAAAAAATTAGTTCCAACAGTATCCTGGGACTCATGGATCTATAAAAACCCGTCACACTACGGGAGGTTCTTAGAGTTAAGGAAAGAGATTCATCTCGACTCCTTAGATCTATTTTATTGCTTATCGTTTTATGAATCGTGTGTTCCTTAATGTTTATTTATATAATCGTGATTAAATCTTTCCTGTCTATTGTGTGAAATTTTTGGTCCTACATGGGTAAGAGCTTCTTCTATTCGGCAATGTTACCATTGTTGTGATCCATTGCTATATCCTTCCTTGGCTTGAGAAGCTTCATCATCTTTGGTCCTTCTGTGCTTTTCTTTTTCTTTGACTCCTTTTTCTATACCGCATACTATAGAACCGTCAATTTCAAGTGGATTTGCTTTTCTTTGTCATCTTTGAAAAAGTCAAGGTATTTAGATATTTCGTTGTTTGAATTCTTTTCCTCTTGATTCCCATCGATTTCCTCATGTTACTGCTTTTGGCTTTAGGGACCTAAATACCAAGAAATTGTCAATATCCGTCTTGGGGATGGAACTACACGACGTGGTCAAGTTCTCGAAGTTGATGGTGAGAAATGTCTTACCCAACGAGGAAGAAGACTGGGAAATGATCAGAAAAACAGACAAGTTTTAACGTGCATAATCGAATGTGTATAGTTGACTGAAGAAGAGGAATCGGCGAAAGGAAGACTGATGAGCACGGGTAAACGAAAATTCTCTCCTCCGAAAAATTAGTGTTCTTAGGTTTGCGTTATTTTAAAAAAATATAAATGAATATTTTTAAGATTGTGTGGTATATTTGTCTCTAAAACTAAGTTTCCCTGATATTTTAGAGAATTTCCTTAATAGAATCACACTGTTTTAAATTAACTATTTTGTTTTATAGTTAACTAGTGAATTATTAATAACTAAGCTAATACACGGGAAATGATAAAAGTTTTTTCAAATGTGGACATAGATCCACAACAAATACTGAAACATGCGGAAACTGAGGCAACAACCTAGAAATCGGCACAAAGTAGTGATCTTGATGTGATAATCCAAAATTTTGTCCCTACTCCGGTGACTCTGACTTACAAAGGATGGCTGTGTAATATTGATGGATCTTGGAAAGAGACCGATAGTTTCTCTGGATTAGGTTGTCACTATTTTCAAGAAGGCGTCAAAATGACTATAATAGGAGCAAGAAATCTACAAAGAAGCATATCTACCCTACATGCAGAATTGGAAGCACTCATCTGGGCCATGCATTGTTTGATTGCAAACCAGAAGACGGCAATAACTTTTGCAACAGACTGCTCCGAGTTGTTAAAGATTTCTACACCCGATGATTGGCCGGCTTTTGCATTACACTTGGAGGAATTCATGAAGAGTAAGTAGGTGTTTTTTTCTTTCTTAATCTCACTCATTCCACGCGCAAACAACACAAAAGCATACAAGTTAGCAAGAAATGCTCGTGTCTACCTAGTGGATATTACTTTTGTAAACTCGGTACCCCCGGTTTGGATTTCCGAACCGTTCTAGATATTTAGACTGTTGACAAAAAAAAAATTACTATTTTCAAAATTTTTAATTACTGTTTTTTAAATGCCCGTCGGGAATCGGTCGGAAAAACTCCCGTCGAAAATCAGTCTGGATATATGCCCGTCAGGAATCGGTCGAGAAAACTCCCGTCTGGAATCCGTCGGAATATTTGCGCGTCGGGAATCGGTCGGAAAATTTCCGACGAATGATATCCCTCGTAATTCGGTCGGAAATTTCCGATCGATTTTGATTTTCGACGCGACAGTACTGACGGATCAAATCGGTTGGAAATTGGTTAGGAAAACCGTTTCTCGACGAATTTCCGATGGGAATCTATGGTATTCTTATAGTGAGAAACACAATAAAATATTGGGATAGTGTCTGGGTATTCATAAATTTCCACTTTAGTACAGAAAAAAAACAATTTATGAATGACATCACTTTTGGATACCATCTTGGGATGTGGTCATTTTCTCATTTATTAACGCTACCAATCACAATATTTTTATAAATAAATTTGGAAAAAAAGAATTAACAATTGTCTTGAACTACATGGGGTGGATAAATCACGCCCATTTTTATGTGTAATACTATGTACGCAATTCTCCATCTCTTTCACTAGAAAAACATGAAATTTTTGGAGGCTACGAGTAGTTTTCCCTTAATTTCCACTTTATTTTCATAAAACAAATTTCATAAATAACATCACTTTGAAATACTACATTGAGTTGTAGTCCTTCCCTTTGTTATTCACTCTCCCATTCACATAACTAGGGATTGATCTCCGCGCTCCGCGCGAGCTTATTTTACATTCATGTTTTATAAATTTGTTTATATGCAATTTTTTAGAAAACAATTTTTTTAAAAAATTTCGAATTATAAGTTAATAGTCGGTTTATGTTTATAGTTGCATTGTATGTATCTGCGTATGTTTTGTTATTTCTTCTTATTAATGTTTGTATATAAAAGATTTTAGTACATATTTGAGAGTTTAAAATTATATCTTTATGTACGTATAGTTTTAGGTTGTTTTTATTTACGCCCTCTAATAGGGAATCTTTTCTAATGTTTTGGCCTTTATACTAATAGATATTTTGGCCCAAGTATTGTTTTCTTCGTGAAAAACCGCTGGCAAAAGAGCTGTGATTTTTTCTTTGTTCCCCATCTCCGAAGAACATATAATCTCTGGCTTCTAAAAATCCAACAAATCTCACTCCCATAGTTGATCCTCGATGGCCGATGTGACTTCAACGCCTTCGGTAGCCATGGATCCGCTTCTCACATCCGTTTCCGCCATTTTCACTCCCTCATCGATGCTCGCACCTATTTTAAGGTCTGATTTCAGAATTTGGAACTTTATGGATCTTATCATTACCGGATTCGGGTGTTCAAAATTTGAAATCTTGCGTGTTAATTTGGATTTATAGGAGGGGAAAGAATGCGATATATGCGGCGTTGTGGTTGCAGATGGAGATGCTGCGATCAACGAACATCCTTTCAAAAGAAACACATCGTTTCTTCTGGGTAATGATGTAAAAATCAATCAAATTTTCACAAAAAACTTAGAGTTTTAGCAATTTTGTGAAGTTAGAATAACGATCATTCTTCATGATCTTTAGTCCATTTCATCTGTGAACAATGAGGGAAAAGTAGATTAATAGGCACCTGAATATGGTTTCAAAGACAATTTCTAGGGCACCAGAATTTGGAGTGAAGTTATTGTAAGAGTTGGTTTAACTTCTCCATCTTTTTTATTTCAAGAATTTGTGAACGATTCTCATAGTCTATTATATCGGCTTCAATGGTACTTAGTCTCTTCCATTAATAAAAATTGGATAATAAGCATTTCAAGTTTTATGAAGATCATTTACTAAATGGCTAAGTTTTGGTTTTGAGAATCCTCGATATATTTATTTGTCCGAGAAACCAATTCGGGTCCAAAAAAATGTATTGATTTGTCGAGATATTAATTTATCGAGTATCAATTTATAGAGGTTATAATGTTAATTATGATAATAATCTCATTGTATTGTATATGTATTTTTCGTTGAGATGCAGTTGGTTATCTATAAATTATGTAGTTTATCTTAATATATTTTTTTCAATTATGAACTTTTTATATGGTCATTTTACACTTATTTGATTTTTATTTTTTTCTAAAGTTATGTATTCGCAGATACTAATTTTGTTAATAGCCGGTTCAAATTTTAAATTATAAGTAATATTATATATTGTTCTCGTTAGTTGGTGTAATTATGTGCTTTGGAGTTTTATAATAATAATTATATTTATGTTGAAGTTTTAATTAGTAAATATTAAAGTTTTACATATGTGGGGTCCATTAATAGATGATTGTAGTGATGATGTGGATAGCTTAGATTGAGAGAAAACTCTCTTATTATATAATAGATTTTCGTGATTAAACTTGGGAAAAATTAATTAACAACTTGTTTTAAACCGCATAGGTGGATAAACCACATCCATTTCTCATGTTTAATGCTCTACATGTGTTCTCTCTCCTCTTCATTGGATACATGCGGTTTTCCCTCTGTTTCTACTTTAGTTCTACAAACAAATTTAATAAATGGCATGTATTCAAACATGAAATAACTTGTTTTTAAAATAAATTTGACAAAATGAATTAACAACTTGTTTTAAACCGAATGAGTGGTTTGACCACATCCATCTCTATTGTGTAATGTGATGCATGTGTTTATCCCTCATTCACTAGACGAAAAACAAAAACATCTTGAACTACGTCCAATTTTCCCCCCCAAATTCATGAATCAACGTATGTTTCTCTATCATCGCTTGAATCCTCTCTGTTGCTTTGTATATGATCATCTTCGGTTTGTGGGGATTGAAGTGAGAAGCGTTCCTTGAAACTATGAAGCCTTGCAACCATTTACTCTCCACCAAGAACAAGATTCCCTGTGTTTTCGCCTGGTTCATCTGATAAGCCATTCCGATCATATTATAGGAGAAGGCTAAAGAAAACAGATCATACAAAGTCAATGGAGAGAGTTGACTATGAAAATGCATTGGTAAATAACTAGAGCAAAGACTCGAAGGGGATGAGAGGCTTTGCTGTTACGAGAAGAAGCTTATAAAGAATTGATAGTTTCTTTTATCTTTTTTATGCTTTTGGTTGTTGAATGTTGTTGAGAGTGATATGAGCTCTGCAACTATGGTGATGACCGTTATGAGGTTATCAAGGAGTGATTGAGAGAGGATTTACATTGAGAGAAGAGATATCGTTCTTTGTAATCGTCTCTGTCACTTTACATATCAATAAGAGAAGCATTTACAGTAGTTGGGAGTTTCAATCATAACATCATCACCATCAAAACTTATACTTTTCTATTCATCATCAATGATGATAAACTTTTGGGCATACTCCTAGATCTTTAAAATTCTTAACACCGGTCCAAATCTTTGCAGGGTCAACAGTGAAGTACCAAGCATCCCAAGTGCACCATCCAAACTTATCGACGATTTTCGGAAGCTTCTTCTCTTCTAGAAGCTTGAAAGTGATCAGATAGACATAAAATGCGCTAAAAGACTCTCATGAGGTCTTAAGGATTGATATAAATTTGAATGTAGGCAATGGAATTGAAATATGACTCTTTTGCATGTGTAGAGCCACTATCTTTTTCACCACGATCAAGTGCAGCTCTGAAAGATCCTTCTATAATTGGTATAATGGCTACGTAGGAATCGATCTCAAAAATCTTTAGCATCATCCATTGAGTCTCGGCTTGAAGATCCGACCTGGATTTTCCAATCCAAGCCGTTGACCACCACATTTTGAATCGGAAAACGCTGAGGAACTCTCTGTTACCAAATCTCCCCAAGGATTTTGTGAGAAGATCGGAAGGTGATACTTTGGTGAATCCGATAAACTGTCCTTTGTGAGTGTTGGCTTGAACACGGAGGAGCAGCTGGGAAAGGAGTATCAGTGGATATGGAGTGAGATGAAAATGGTGTGAAACTTAGGTTTTGAGGAACATCGAAGAGGGTTGGAGAAGATTCTTTGGCACGAAGAATCACCTAGGAAAGGTTTAAACAGTTTTATTGTAATATTGGCTCATTTGGTGAAACACCAAAAGGTTTGGATTTGATGATTGATGCTAGTGAATCGTTAAGTGGAGCCATGAGAAAGGAACTTGAAAAACAGAGGAAAAAGAAACAGAGGAAATTAGAATCAGAGTATGCTTGAAGATTCTCGAATCCGTCGAGTATTCTTGATCATCTCATCCTGTGGTACATAGTGAAACACGTGGCTTCGTATTTTGGGTGGTTAGGGGCACGAGATTATGCTCTCGGCGTGAACATGTATTCATCAAATACACACTTTTAGATTTTCTGTTTTATTTTATGTTTATTATTATGTTTCAAACTTTCAAACATCCATATTCTCCATATTCCATAACAAGGTTCAAATTTGAAATGAAAAATGAAATTAATAACTAAATGAAAAAAGTATCAGTTATTATCTGCACCCGAAGTTTCTTTCATTTAAGGATATATAGTTTGGTTACTTCAGTTTCTTTTTCGGGTATCGGTTATTATCCAAATCCGAACCGAACCCAAAGTTACTCAGACTACATACCCATTCGGTATTTCTATAGATCCGAACCCGAACCGAACCGAACCGAACCGACTTTTTTGGATCTGTTTTGTTTTGGTTTTTCGGGTATGGATATTATGCCCAATGCTAGTGGGGTTATTGGTTCTTTCATTTTAATGAATTTAGAAATTTTTATCGGATTTAGAAATCTTTAATGAATCCATTGATCTAAAAATCAGACAAGTGGATTTGAAAATTAAATAGGTGGATTTCAAAATCTAATAAGTGGATTATTGTAAATCAACCAAATAGATTTACAATAATTTTAGTCTTATAATAAAATCAAAATATATATAAAAAAGTATTCGTCTCTCCACCATGAACTTGCTGATTATACTATTATTATCACGTAAACCGAAGCAACACTATCTAAGAGTAAATTTATCAAAGTTATTGTTTTTTGTGGACCCCATTGATGATATGAACATTTCCCTCGTTCTTGATGGGGTTCATGCTGTGATTCTTCAATTGATACTTTAGGTTTTACGGTTTTGTATTAGCGATTACATAGAAATTATGACAAATATCTATTATATAAAATATTCATTTTTGAAAATGGAAAATTAGTTCGAAATTTGTTTAAAATTTGGAAAACTAGAAAAATAGAAAATTATTTGAAGTGGTATCATATGATATATGATATGCTATAACAAGGAAAAAAAACAAAAATATATATATTGAACATGTGATATGCTTTAACAAATATGATGTGGTGATATGTTTTGAAAAGGACGTGTATTTGACTCGTATGGTGATAATACACGGAGGAAGTCCAATAATAAAAATCTAACCAAATAACAAAATTTGACTCAATATTTGCTCCTTTGTATTTTACTTTTGAAAACACTTGTAAATCCATTCAAATCCAACTTGAAATAAAATCCTTTTGCAAATCCTTACTATTACTATTGAATAACACTTGATTTTAAAATCATAGAACCAATAACATAATATTTGAACATAAATTTTAAAATCATAGAACCAATAACACTGGATTCGGTTTGGATTTCCAAATCCACTAAAATACACAAACCAATAATCTTGCGATAACCTAAATTCATTGACATCAACAATAATGGTACATTTAACCTAAAAAATGGATTTGACAATTTCTAATGGTATAGTTATACTTTTATATGTATTAATTTTCGAATCTAATAAAATGGATTGGCCGGGGGAAAAAGGGTTATTAAAAAAGCAATTTGTCATATTCACACGTCTGTTCTTCATGTTCTTCATGTTCACTTGCATGTACACCTTATGTTATAAATAGGCAAACGTGCAAATGATAATTTGGGACGAGACTTTTCAGGAATGGGAACGAGACGAGACTTTGGGAACTAAAATAGTTGTCTCATTTGTGTCCTATTTAAATTATGGAACTGGAACGGAATATATGACGGGAACGGAACATAAACTCCCAAAAAAACTAAAAACATGACAAATTGACAGCATAATTTGTAAAATTCTAAACGTATTCGTCCAACTTAATAATTAAACATTTCAAAGTTAAAGAAAACCCAACATAATCAATTTAACACAAATCTACATAACTATAATAAAACTAAAATACGTTCAATATTCTCAACGGTGTCGAGGTTTAGAATTTGGAAAAGTTTCAAAATCATGTTTATGTAAGACAAAACTAAAATTTTAGTAGTTTTGGTAACATACTACTATACTAAAAGAATTAGGAAATTAAATCCCATTATTTCCAATTTTCTAACATATATTCAATTATATATAATATTATATAGTTAATCTATAATTTATTCCTAAAGGGACGTCGGGAATTTCCATTCTAATCTCGTCCCGTCCCGTTTCCAAATGGGAATCCATAACTTGTACTATATGGGAATACATTCCCATATTGGACGAAACGAGACGGGACATGAATTGTGCCCACCCATAAGCAAACCCATAGTTTTATATAAAAATAATACTAATAGTAATAATAATAATAAAATAAAGAAATAAAGGAATGATAAAATCAACAGTGATCTTATTATGATCTTTGGGTAATAAAGGTTGTGGTATATCTTATAAGTCTAATCCCATGTTGATTTCCCTGTATTTTTTCTCTATGAAATGATTTTATAAGGACAATTTATCAGAGCAATAACCATATACTAGTCAATGTTATTGAGGAAACTCTCTGCTTGATATTAAAACCAGAGTTAAAGCAGCCGGATTGAAAGGTCCGGATGAGAGAGACGAAGTGAAGATGCTATGTTTTTGTAAGTTATATATACTGTGTGTTGGATAATGTGGTAAGGGAAGCTCGAATTGGTATGGAAACATGTAGGACCAATAAATTGGGAAAATGGAATGAAGCGAATAATATTGGCGGAGTCAGGGGAAAATAGTCATTTAATTCCCTAAATATTTGTAATTGGCATATTTATTTCTCAACTATTGAATGCACAATTTAAATCCTCAAATTAAAGTTGACTTCGTAAATTTATGTATGAGAAAAGTCAACGCTAACTAAAAAAATGGAGACGTTAATTAGCGTTGACTTTTTATGAATCCAATTTTGCGAAGTCAGCATCAACTTGAGGAATTAATTTGCCAACCTGAAAATTAGAGAATTAATCTGCAAAATTATAAAACTTGAGGAATGAAATGATCTGAATTTTTAAAAATACACACATAATTATTAAAGTTTAGTTCCAATCTATTTTTAAAACAATTAATAAAAAAGAAAAAAAAATTACATGACCCAAAAAAAGATAAGTAGAGTTTTAGAAAGTAATTTAACAAACGTATGTGACCCAAAATGTGGCACATAATGTTTTTTTTTAAAAAAATCGGTGGTCCTAGGAGACGGCCTAAAACGTCTTCCCTACGGATCGGGCCTGGCTATATACATCTATAAACGTATAGTGGCAAGATCCAATAAATTTAGGCTTTCACGTATGAAAAATGGAGAATCAACTAAGATTACTTTATTAATAACGTAAAATACAAAAAAAACTTTTTGTAACTATAAAAAGTTATCCGTTAAGTTCTTATTTAGTTGTATATAGTTGTTTTGATTTTTATCAAATTAAATAGTTTTAAATGTTAAAAGAAAATTTTGAAAATTAGTATATATAAACCCTAATAATTTATGTGTATATTATTAAAATGAAGACTAATTTTTATTAAAAATTATACTATATTTTGGAAATGATAATTTAATTCTTCAATTTTTACAATTTTGCAGATTAATTCTCCAACTTTTAAGTTGGAAGTTTAAATCCTCAAGTTAACGTTGACTTCGCAGAATTGAACTCATAAAATTAAATGAGTATTTTCCCGCTGAGTTAGAGACAAATTTTATCCATATGTCGTCGTATATACCATCTATTGAGCATTATTCAAATAATGAGTTTCCATTTCATTGTTAAAAACGCATTGAAATAAATATTGTGAATTTAGGCACTTCGTTATGGTTGCATAATAGACAATGTTGTTCTTCTTCGTAGGCATTCTATTCCAAAGTGTTTTGTTTTACTTAATTTATGCTAGTACTAGGACTTAATCCGCACTAATTATAGCGCGGGTCATTTTTTAAAGAAATTGTTTTGAAATTTAAGAAAAATAGATTTTATTTGAATTTTATAATATGTGTAACTCATGATTATAGATAGAGTTGTCAAACGGAATAATTTGTCTATTTAACCCGTTTTGCAGTGGACTAAAATATTATTCGGATTAATCTATAAAACCTATAATCTTGAAAACATAAATCTATTATGCACCGTTTAATGACTATAGTTTTGTGGTTAGTTCACGAACTCTTACAAAAATCAAATTTCTTGTGTTTATACCTTTTTATAAAATTAGTAAAATATTTTTTAACCTTTATTTTGATCTAATTCAAATAAAATATAATAAACTATACTGAAAAATATATCAAGATTTCGAATAGACTTTTGTTCTTTGAATATATATGAATGAATTATTATTTAAAATTATACAGTAGATAACATCTTTAATGCAAAATAAATACTTTACTTATTCTTATCACTAATTGTAAAAGGCAATTATCTCCTTTCTTATTTTGATGATTCTTTGTTATTTGTAATGGTATTTCATGTAATAACTTACAAAACAAAGTTCATTTTCAAAAATGTCTTCTTAAATAATATTATAGAGATTAATGTAAAGGACACAAGAAGGAAACAATTAATTACCTGAATATGATGTTTATCTAGCTATAATAGTTACTGTAATTACATTAACCTAGAAGCTTCCTATTGTACCAATATATATCTCTATATTGCGCATATTAGAGTTATGTTTTCAAAATTATAAGATTTTTCGGGTTAGCCGTAATAATATTTTAGTTCACTGCAAAACGGGTTAAATAGACAAATCATTATAAATTGACAGTTTTATCTATAATCATTAGTTATATATATTGTAAAATTCAGATAAAAACAATTTTCTTAAATTTCAAAACAATTTCTTTTTAAAAAATTACTATGCGCTATAATTAGCGTGGGTTAAATCCTAGTATATATATATCTGTATAGACTCACATTTTACATGGTATCAAGAGCCATATAAGATACCCTAATTTTTTTCTTATAGCAGCCTCCTTCCTCTGTCTCTTCTCTCTATCCTCTTACCTTTCTCTTTACAAATCTCCTATAATGTCAGGCACTGCTGACACTATTGATGTTTCACAAAACACTGTTCTCAACGTGAACATGACAAATGTCACAAAATTGAGCTCTTCCAATTATCTGATGTGGAGCCTCCAGGTTCATGCCTTGCTTGATGGCTACAAATTAGGAGGTTATCTCAACGGATCTACTCCACAGCTGCCAACTACTATCACCGTCAATGACGTAGTCACACCAAATCCATCACATACTCTATGGAAAAGCTAGGACAAGTTGATCTACATTGGTCTTCTCAGTGCTATTTCTCTCACGATCCAACCACTACTCTCCACCACCACCAGATCTGCATCTATTTGGAGCACCCTGGCTGATACCTACGCTAGGCCTAGCAGAAGTCATGTTCAGCAAATCAAACATCAGCTGAAATATTGGTCAAAATGTACAAAATCCATTGATGAATACGTTCGAGGTCTCCTTTCTCGATTTGATCAATTTTCTCTTCTTGGAAAGCCAATCGATGATGAGGATCAAATTTTGTAAGTCTTAGACGGCTTACCTGAAGAGTATAAGTCGGTGGTGGATCAAGTCAAGAACCGCGACACCTCTCCGTCTCTCACTGAAGTCCATGAGAAGCTCCTCAACAAAGAAGCAAAATTGATGTCCATCGCCTCTGCATCTACTGATACTCCGATCACTGCAAACGTTGCCAACACTCGACAACACATCAATCAATCCTGGAATCAGGGAAAGCATCCTCCTCGGTTCACACAGTCCTGGAATCAAAATCAGCTCCAAAATCAATACACTGGACATAGACATGAAACTCGCTTCACAAAAGGATATCATGGCAAATATCAGTTATGTGGTGTGCAGGGACATAGCGCGGAGAGATGCCCTCAATTAACTCTCCATAAGTCTAGAACACCAAATAATCACTCACCTCGTCCTTGGCAGCCCAACGCCAACCTTGCTATTAGTGCTCCAATTCCTGCTAGCGCATGGCTCATGGACAATGGTGCCACTCACCACATGACAAGTGACCTCAACAACTTGGCGCTCCATCAGCCTTACACTGATGATGACAATGTTCTCTTCCGTGATGGCTCAGGTCTTTCGATTACTCACATTGGTTCACAATCCTTACCCTCTTTTTCTCGAAACCTTACCTTAAATGATGTCCTCTACATACCTCATATTCATAAAAATCTGATATATGTCTATCGATTATGCAATACTAATAAAATCTCCGTGAAAATTTTCCCGGCTCACTTCCAGGTGAAGTAGCTCAGCTCGGGGGTCCCATTAATCCAAGGCCAAACTAACGTAGAACTTTACGAGTGACTGATTTCATCTGTTCCCGTTGCATCGTTCTTTGCTTCTTCACCACCAAAACCTTCCTTGGCTGATTGGCAATACCGCCTAGGCCATCCATCTTTTTATATTCTCAATAATTTCGTTACCAAATTTTCCCTTTCGTGTTCGCAATCTGCTACATACACCTTATTATGTACTAATTGCTCCATAAATAAAAGTCACAAACTACCCTTTCCCCAATCAACTATTACCTTCAAACGTCCCCTTGAATATATATTTTCCGATGTCTGGTACTCTTTGGTTATTTTCTGTGACAACTACAAATACTATCTCGTCCTAATTGATCATTACACTCGTTATACCTAGCTCTACCCACTAAAAACCAAGTCTCAAGTCATCGACATGTTCAAACCATTTAAAGCTCTCGTCGAGAACCACTTCAACACAAAAATCGGGACTCTCTACTCAGACAACGACGGTGAATTTGTTGCTCTCAGATCGTTCCTCTCAACAGCTGGGATCTCTCACTTCACCTCACCGCCGCACACGCCGGGAAACAGCGGTATCTCTGAGAGAAAACACCGTCACATTGTAGAAACTGGGCTCTCACTCCTCACACATGATGCAATGCCAAAATCATACTAGACCTATGCTTTCACTGCTGCAACATACCTCATCAATCATCTCCCGACACCGATACTTGCGATGACCTCTCTGTTCCATAAGCTGTTTGGAACTCCACCAAATTACTCCAAGCTATGTGTGTTTGGCTCTCTCTCTTTTCCGTGGCTTCGACCGTACAACAACAACAAGCCGGAGAATAAATCCAACACCAAATACAACCTGTACGTGGCCTTATCTACTCACCTACCACCAGAACCTATGACTGTGAACCAAGCGATGAAAGACAAGAAGTGGAGAGAAGCAATGACCAGCGAGATGGATGCGTACACTCGTAATCATTCATTTGATCTCGTTCCGCGATCACTGAACAAAAATATCGTCGACTGCAAGTGGGTATTCAAGTATAAATTTCTTCCTGATGGTTCTCTTCATAGGTGCAAAGTGCGGCTAGTTGCAAATGGGTATAATTAGTAATTAGGTCGAGACTACACATACACTTTTAGTCATGTGGTTAAGTCGACAAACATTCGCCTATATCTGGACATTACAGTAACAAGGTCTTAGCCAATTCAACAACTCGATGTCAACAAAGCGTTTCTTCAAGGTACCTTGACGGAAGAAGTTTACATGGAACAATGATAGTTGCATTATTTAGCCTCATTTTGTATTAGTTTTAGAGAGCTTTTACATCATTCCATTGCATTTCTTTCACATTCTTGTAGCTTTGCATTCTCCTTAGAGCATTAGGAGTCCTAGGTTAGGTCTTGCATTTTTGGTCCATTGGAGTGTCATTTTAGGTGCTATAGAGACATTGGAGGCTTGATGGAGTTTAGAGGAAGACCTTAGACCGAGCGGAGCTTACACAGAACGAAGAAGGCAAACGAAAGAAGAAGAAAAACCCGATGGGAGATGATATCGGGAAGAGGCATCGGTCCGATACTGACCGATGTAGAACGAAGAAGCGACGGCAGAAGTCCATCGGCGTGCACCGCACCGATGCAACCGACCAATGGAAGTTCTGCAAAATACGTGAATGCATCGGTGCGTGACATCGGGCTGTGGCCGACCGATGGGAAGCTCACAATCGACGACAAGAACGGCATCGGTGCGCCAGACACCGATGCAACCGACCGATGGAAGTTTTGCAAAATCTGAGAGTCCCATCGGTGTGTGGCATCGGGTTGTGGCCGACCGTTGGGACCTTTTGAAGACCCAATTCGACAGGGTCAATACCCGGTTTGTCCCGGGTTGATCCGGTTCGACCCTCTCACCTTTAAATACCAAAAAACCTAATTTTAGAGAGATCTTGTTTTCTCTTTCAAAATACCTTATTTTTTTAGCACCACATGGACCGGTGAAACCCAAGTACTATCCGAAATGTCATAGATAATACCCGCATCTAGAAGTTTTAGAATCTCTTTCTTTACAACTTCTTTCAAATTCGGATTTAACCTCCTTTGATGTTCAATATAAGTCATTGATTCATCTTCTAGATGGATCCTATGTGTGCAAAGAGTAGGGGAAATGCCTTTAAGGTCATCCAAAGAGTAACTTATAGCTCTCCTAAACTTTTTCAATTCACACAAAAAGGAGGACAATTCATCATTTTTCAAATTTTCATTCACTATAACCGGGTATGATGAATTAGGGCCTAGAAAGGCGTACCTTAGCCCAATGGGGAGTGGTTTGAGTTCGACCTTGGGTGCCTTGAGCTCACTCCAATCCTCGTCCAAGCTAGTCTTACCATTGCTAGCTCCTTTCTCACCTTCGTGCTCAATCTCGACAACATTTATGTTGTGTGTAACTTGAGCTAACTCCAAATACTTAGTTTCCCCACTCATAGCCTTGTGCGAATCTAGCATCCTTGCATACCCATTACTCACACCATGAAGAAACCCATGCTCTCCTTCTTCCTTAGTCAATACCACTTGGAGGTGATCTTCCAAAGCTAACTCCTCCAAAAGTTCATCCGCTAGCTCATCCATAGCTTCAACATAGAAGGCTTGCCCATCGATTGTAGGCTTCTTCATCACGTCATTAATGTTGAACCGAAGGATATCATTCTTTCCCAAATGGAGATTGATTTTGCCTCCTCTCACATCGATAATTGCACCGGCGGTGGCAAGGAACGGTCATCCAAAGATGAGAGGGTCCTTTGGTTCTTCATCCATCTCTAGGACAACGAAGTCGGTTGGCACTATGGCATTTCCAATCATAACCGGCATGTCTTCAGGCAAACCACCCGGTTTTGTGCCACAAGGGCAAGAAAACAACTCAATGCCCCAATATTTTGATGTTAAGGGTATGCTTCAACAAATCTTCACGGGTCAAGCGAATGGAGCTATCGACATGAATAAGAAGATGGCGGAAATCCACAACAAGGTTGATTGCTATAACAATGATCTCAACTCAAAATTCGAGGCATTGTCATCTAAATTCAAGCAAATGGAAGGTAAATGTGCCTCTTCTTCATCAAGACCAAGTGGTACTTTTCCCGGGAAATCCGAACCCAACCCGAAAGAGTATATCAATGCCATCACGTTGAGAAGTGAGAAAGAGCTCCCCTCAAAAGAGCTTTCAACCACTACACTTAATGAGGACATTGAGAAACAAGAAGGGGAGGTGGTCGTTGAGATTAATGATGATGAGATTGCAAGAGATGTTGAGATCATCAAGGATAAGGGTAAAGGGATAGTTGAAGACAACCCTAGGGTAGAACGTGCAAGGAAGGAGACTCTCTTTGTTCCACCGCCCTATGAGCCCAAGCTCCCTTTCCCGGGCCGTTTCAAGAAACAACTCATGGAGAAGTATAGAGCTATTTTCGACAAGCAAATGGACAAGGTTCAAGTTACAATGCCATTGGTTGATGCTTTCTTACTAGTCCCTCAATACAAAAAATTCATCAAGGACGCGATCAAGGATAGAACAAAGAAGTTGGAAGGGATGGTAGTGTTAACCCACGAGTGTAGTGCCATCATTCAAAGGAAGGTTATGCCAAAGAAACTTGGTGATCCGGGTAGCTTTACACTTCCTTGTGCACTAGGACCTATCGCTTTCAACCAATGTCTTTGTGATCTCGGGGCAAGTGTGAGTTTGATGCCACTTTCGGTTGCAAAGCGCCTTGGATTCACTAGCTACAAGGTTTGTAGAATCTCTCTTGTGCTAGCGGATAGGTCGGTGAGACACCCGGTTGGTTTGCTTGAAGACTTGCCGGTTATGATTGGAAATGCCATAGTGCCAACCGGCTTCGTTGTCCTAGATATGGATGAAGAACCAAAGGACCCTCTCATCTTTGGAAGACCGTTCCTTGCTACCGCCGGTGCAATTATCGATGTGAGAGGAGGAAAAATCGATCTCCATTTGGGAAAGAATGATATCCTTCGGTTCAACATTAATGACGTGATGAAGAAGCCTACAATCGATGGGCAAGCCTTCTATGTCGAAGCTATGGATGAGCTAGCAGATGAACTTTGGGAGGAGTTAGCTTTGGAAGATCACCTTCAAGTGGTATTGACTAAGGAAGAAGGAGAGTGATAACACCATATTTTACATGTTTTAAAGGTTTAGTTTCATAGGTTTTTAGTTCCACTTTGTATAGTTTTGGGATATTTTCATGCATTTAGGTCCAACTTGAGTCTCATTGCATTTTAGATGTCCTAGGTCGTCTTTGCATTATTTTTAGCTTGTTTGAGCTATTTTCAGGTGTTCTTGGAGTCATAGGAGTTGGAGGAGTGAAGATAGCCATCAAAAAGTTCATTTCAGAATACAGAGATGCAGGATCAGGTTGATACGTCATAAGTTTGTCATTGGATGAAGGACTTTCCACCGATGGATTGAGCTCATATTTTAACAAGAGATAGAGCAATCGATTAGATTTCATTTGGAAGTGATTTGAGGCAATTCCAACGGTGCGATCATGAGTTATGCCAATTTCCGTGACGACGGTCCAGTCTGGCGCTCAAACGAAGTTGCTTCGGACTCTTCATATCGGGTTGCATCTGGCCGATGCAGCAACCCGATATGGAAGGTGTAAAACAGGAGAAAAATCAGAGTCTCACATCGGACAGCTGCATCGGGCTGTGGCCGACCGATATGAATTCCTCAGAAGCAAAACTGCAGAGTCCGTCCAAGGGGACTGAAAGATCGTGTCAGAAGAAGACTTTCCATTTGGATTTAGCTTTGGAGTTCTTCATGAAAGTTATAGGAAATCGAGCTAGCTTTCCAATGGGAGTGGTTTAAACTCATTTCGACCAGTGGTTCGAGAGACACGACAACTTTCCAATGTCTTGTTGATTCTTGTTCTTCATTTCTATGGTTTAATTTTGGTGTTCTTGTGAGTTGACTTTTTGTTGGATTTTGGATAATGCTTGATTTGGATGGTTTGATGGTTGATTGTTGATGTTTAGGCTTAGATAATCATTTGTTCTCATGTTAGGAGGGATCTTAATGCTAGAATCGAATTGACAACTCATTTCTAGAACTTAAGACATTTCTCGCCCGGAAGGTGTTCGATGAAATGTCTAGAAAACTTCTAAGCATGCAATTCAATTCTTAGTCAATGAAAATTGATGATTAAGGTGAATTGTTGACCTGTATGGACTAATGCTTAATGATTATGGATCATTTAGTTACGAACAGAAGTTCTTGATAACTAGATGATTTGTATATGGATTAGTATCATGGAAGTGAACTAATCTACTTGTGTAATCCATGTCATAAGAATGAATGTGCATTGAATGTTTAGGCATCTTTAGTCAATGGTTGATTGATGGTTAGATGATGATGATTTAGGATGATCTTGGATGAGTCTTTCACTTAGGTTGGTTCTCAATGCTAGATTTGACATGATAAACCGAAACCTAGTACTACACCTTAGATTAGTTAGATTTTTGGTCTTATCTCATGCATTAGGGATATATTCGAGTAAGCGGTGTTAGTACTAGATTAGTTATGTTCATTCGTTTCTAGATCTTAGGCATTTCACTCATGACTCGAGTTTAAATGAATTGCTTGACTCGAACCTTTTGTGAGCTATGCATATCCCTGCCAATGGAAGTTGATGTTTAGGGTGTTTAGTGAACTAATTGGAATTGTTTCTTAATGCTTGTTGATTATTTAATCACAAATGGAAATTTGTTATTGATTAGATAATTAACAAGGTGATTAGTACCATGGAAATGGATTAGTCATATTTGTGAATTCCATGTTCTAAGATAGTGATTAATGCTTCCAAGTGATTCATTGTTTGATTGTTACCCATCTCATTGATAGCTTAGTTCATGATCCAACATTTTAGTCTTGTGTTTTGTTTTCCTTCTTGCATTTGTTTTCTTTCTCATAAACATAAAAAAACAAAAACATTTGCTCTAGCTTAAGAAGTTTCTTGCATTCTTATTAGTGCTTCAATCTTAACCCCTTATGGATTGACATCTCAAGTGCTACAATGACATGAGTACACTTGGGAAATTGAACACGAAAATATCCCGTATCAGAGAGCATGGGTTTCTTCATGGTGAGAGTAATGGGTATGCAAGGATGCTAGATTCGAACAAGGCTATGAGTGGGGAAACTAAGTATTTGGAGTTAGCTCAAGTTACACACAACATAAGTGTTGTCGAGATTGAGCACGAATGTGAGCAAGGAGCTAGCAATGTTAAGACTAGCTTGGACGAGGATTGGAGTGAGCTTAAGGCACCCAATGTCGAACTCAAACCACTCCCCATTGGGCTAAGGTACGCCTTTCCAGGCCCTAATTCATCATACCCGGTTATAGTGAATGAAAATTTGAAAAATGATGAATTGTCCTCCCTTTTGTGTGAATTGAGAAAGTTTAGGAGAGCTATAGGTTACTCTTTGGATGACCTTAAAGGCATTTCCCCTACTCTTTGCACACATAGGATCCATCTAGAAGATGAATCAATGACTTCTATTGAACATCAAAGGAGGTTAAATCCGAATTTGAAAGAAGTTGTAAAGAAAGAGATTTTAAAACTTCTAGATGCGGGTATTATCTATCCCATTTCAGATAGTACTTCGGTTTCACCGGTCCATGTGGTGCCCAAAAAGGGAGGAATCACGGTTATAAAAAACGAAAAGGATGAATTGATACCTACTAGGACTATAACCGGTCATAGGATGTGTATCGATTATAGAAAACTAAACTCATCAACTCGAAAATATCATTTCCCATTGCCTTTTATTGATCAAATGTTAGAGAGGCTTGCAAATCATCCTTTTTATTGTTTTCTTGATGGATATTCAGGTTTCTTCCAAATCCTTATCCACCCCAATGATCAAGAGAAAACGACATTTACTTGTCCCTATGGCACCTTCGCATATCGAAGGATGCCATTTGGACTTTGTAATGCACCGGGACTTTTCAAAGGTGTATGATATCCATTTTCTCGGATCTAATTGAGGTCATGGTCGAGGTGTTTATGGATGACTTTTCTGTATATGGTTCCTCGTTTGGTGCATGTTTGTCGAATCTTTACAAGGTACTCACTAGGTGCGAGGAGGCAAATCTCGTCTTGAATTGGGAGAAATGCCACTTCATGGTTCGGGAAGGCATTGTTCTAGGCCACAAGATCTCAGAGAAGGGCATCGAGGTAGACAAGGCAAAGATTAAGGTCATGACGAGCTTAGACCACCAAACTCGGTCAAGGGTATTAGGAGCTTCTTGGGCCATGCTGGGTTTTATAGAAGGTTCATCAAAGACTTTTCCAAAATTCCAAGGCCACTAACTAGACTCCTTTGCAAAGATGTGAACTTCAATTTTGATGAAGAGTGCCTTGAAGCATTCTTGGAGATAAAGAAGGCTCTTGTGAGCGCTCCAATTATGCAAGCACCTGATTGGAATCTCCCATTCGAGATCATGTGCGATGCAAGTGACTACGCGGTAGGAGCGGTTCTCGGGCAAAAGAAGGATAAGAAGATGCATTATGATCTACTATGCTAGTAGAACACTTGATGATACACAAGGGAGATACGCTACTACGGAAAAGGAATTACTCGCCGTTGTGTTTGCTATCAAGAAGTTTATGTCCTATATAGTGGGTTCCAAGATCATTGTCTACACGGATCATGCCGCGTTGAGACACATCTACACCAAAAAGGACACCAAACCAAGACTCCTTAGGTGGATCCTAATACTACAAGAGTTTGACATGGAAATTGTTGATAAGAAGGGTATTGAGAACGGGGTGGCGGATCACCTATCAAGAATGAGGATTGATGATCTTATACCAATAGATGACTCTCTTCCCGAAGAACATCTCATGATGATTGGTGATTTGAAGAGAGGTATTGAAGCGGCAAGGATTTTCGAAGAAGCCAAGAGTTTGGAGGATGAGAAACTACCATGGTACGCGGACTACGTCAACTACTTAGCTTGCGGGAGAGAGCCACCAAGATTGGATGGGTACCAAAAGAAGAAGTTCTTTAGAGACATAACACGTTTCAATTGGGATGAATCGTTCTTGTAGACTCTATGCAAGGACAAGCTCTATAGGCGGTGTATCCCCGAGGAAGACGTTGATGGCATCTTGATGCATTGTCATGGTTCGTCATATGGAGGTCACTTTGCTTCATTCAAAACGGTTGCTAAGGTTCTACAAGCGGGGTTTTGGTGGCCAACTATGTTCAAGGACGCTCAAGAGTTTGTGTCTAGATGTGATGCTTGCCAAAGGAAATGGAACATTAGTAGACGGAATGAGATGCCTCAAAATCCCATTCTCGAGGTTGAAGTCTTTGACGTTTGGGAAATTGACTTCATGGGACCGTTTCCCTCTTCTTATGGCAACCAATACATTCTTGTAGCGGTGGATTATGTCTCTAAGTGGGTAGAGGCCATTGCGAGCCCAACCAACGATGCAAAGGTTATGCTTAAGATGTTCAAGTCCATCATCTTTCCGAGATTTGGAGTTCCAAGGGTAGTCATAAGTGATGGGGGAACTCACTTCGTGAACAAGGTGTTTGAAAGCCTATTGAGAAAGCATGGTGTGAAACATAAGGTAGCAACACCATATCACCCCCAAACGAGTGGACAAGTTGAGGTGTCCAACCGCCAAATCAAGGCAATCCTAGAAAAGACGGTGGGAACTTCAAGGAAAGATTGGTCTATGAAGCTTGATGACGCACTATGGGCCTATCGAACCGCCTATAAGACGCCAATTGGGACAACTCCGTTCAATCTCCTCTACGGAAAATCTTGTCATCTACCGGTAGAGATTGAGTACAAGGCACTATGAGCGGTAAATCTTCTTAATTTTGACATTAAGACCGCCTCGGAAAGACGTCAAATTCAATTGCATGAGCTTGACGAGATTCGTTTGGATGCCTATGAGAGCTCGAAGATTTACAAGGAGCGAACGAAAGCTTTCCATGATAAAAAGATTGTCAAGAAGGGTTTCAAGGCTGGAGATCAAGTGCTACTTTTCAATTCCCGGTTGAAGATTTTTCCCGAGAAACTAAAATCGAGATGGTCGGGTCCATTCACGGTCAAGGAAGTGATGCCTTATGGAGCGGTAATGTTGTGGAACAAGACCGGAGGGGATTTCACCATCAATGGTCAAAGGCTTAAACCTTATCATGCATTGGACTTCATTGAGGAAGGGACCTCGGTTCCTCTCTCAAACCCGTCACCCGCCTAAAACGGTTTGCAAAGTCAAGCTTAGTGACTTTAAACAAGCGCTCTTGGGAGGCATTCCCATGATTATCCTTGTACATATTTCAATTTTTCTTGCTCCTTTTTATGCTTTTGTTTCATGTTTTCAAGTTTCTTAGGTTCGGTTTCGGATTGAGGGTGAAAAGGCAAAATTTTGAAAAACCTGCGTCTACATCGGGCAAAGGTATCGGCCAGTGGGGGGTCGATGTGCATGTCCGTCAGATTGAAGGAGAGCCATCGGTTGGCGTCTGACCGATGCCACAGGTCAATAGAACCTCAGACGAACTGAAGGTGCATCGGTCAGACATATCAGACTGAGGCTGGTCGATATCGGTGGACACCATACCGATACCAGTGACCGATAGAAATTCGGGAAGAATTGCAAAAACCAGGGGCCATATCGGTGTGTGGTATCGGTGAGAGGCCGACCGATGCGATCATCCCATGTAAGTTTAGAACCCGGTTTTCGCGCATTGACCCAGTTTAATGTCGGTCTGGTCCAATTTCTATGACCGGTTTACTCCGATTTAGCCCCATTAAACCAGGTCAATTCAGTTGACCAAATTTCTCTCTCTCTTCCCCTCCCTCTTTCGCGATTTTCTCCCTTATTCTCTCTCTCTCTCTTTCGCGACAAACACCCTTTTTTTCTCTTCTCTTAGTTCATCAATTCTTGCTCAAATTTGGTGATTCAAAGCTCTTTGAACTCGATTTTCTGTGCTTACTGTGATTCTAGCATAAATTTTCGACATCTACTCTATCTTCCCAAGGTATTTTCGCTCAAACCCTCTCTTTTTCATTAAGAACAAGTTTTGCTTTTAATGATTAAACTTCATGAAAATGCTTGTTTGAGGCTCGAAATTGGATGATAACACTTGGGTTATGCTTGATTATGATTGGGATGATGGATTTGTGTGCTAATTTGTTGGGTTCATGGCAAAATTTTGAATTTTGGACATTTAGGGTTCTTGAGCATGAATAGTGACGAAAATTCAAAAATTTTGGGGAAATCGTGTAATGAATGAGGATATCACTTGCATTGGCATGCCTTAATCTTGCTTGATGCATATGAATTGGAATTAGTTTGTATCATTGGCAAAAATTGTGAAATTTGAGCTTATTTAGAAATTTCAATAAAACTTCACAACATTTGCTAATTTTCCTTTGAGTTTTGTTCTTCTTATAGGTACAATGGCTCCTAAGGCTGATCAAACTCAAGCTCAAAAGGAAAAAGCACGTGGAAAGCGAGTTGCCAAGTCGAGGAAGAAATTTTTTGTGGAAGAAAGCGGTAGTGAAAGTGGGAGCGGTAGTGGTGATAACCGGGTCATGGTGTAAAAGAAGAAGGTTGTGAAGCCTAAACCGACACCGCTAACTTATGCGGAGGCTTACAAGAAGCTTAGAAGCTTGGGCTTCAAAGCCACTAGATACCCGGATCACGCTCTTCTAAATGAGTTCGGGATTCTCGAGGATGTGCAAGCAATCTACAATAGAACATGGGGCTCGAGAAGTTTTTCGCTATGGCATTCCCCGCTTATGAAGTAGCCACTTGTCAATTCTTGGCCTCTTTGACTGCCACATTCTACAAGCACGGAAAACCGAGAGACGATACAGATCATGGGTTCATCAAGTTTTATGTGAACCGCACGCACTACCAAATGAGCTTTAGCAAGCTAAGTGCACTCTTTGGGTTTGAGGAGATAGGAACCTCGGCCTACGCGGACTTCAACATCTCACCCAAAGAGATCCGTTCATTGTGGAACACCATTGGGCCTAGCGGTATTTTTGTCTCGGGTCTTACCAAGTCATCCGCCATCCGTCATCCCGCCATCCGCTACGTACACAAAGCACTCACCCATACATTGTTTGCTAGGCGCGAAACGGGTTATATTATTGATGACGAGATTGCTTTGCTAGACATTGGGCTTGCACCGCTCCTTGTCACGTTTGACAACAGACACGTTCTCGAGGGAGATGATAGGAAGGTGGCTCTAGTGACAATACTTGTGCGACAACTTCTCCACTACAAGGAGTGAGTGCAAACAACGACGGACAAAACTCCGCAATTGAGTGTGGGTGGCATTATCACCCCGATATTGGAGGCTAATGGGATTGATGCGGGGTCGGTGAAGGATAGAAGCATACCCGGGAGTGTGAAGGAGATCGAGCGGATGGATGCATTCTACCTAAGCGGTGCGAAGTTTCTAGGGGGAAGAGCGGGAAGCTCATACGCCTACAAGTTTAGCATCTCTCATCCGATAGCAGTGAAGCTCATGCTCTCGAACCAAGCTCTCACCGCTATTCAAGACCAAAGAAATATCCGGTTTTTTCTGCTTAGAGATCAACTCTACAATCCCGCCATTCACCCACCACTAGAGATTATCCGCAAACCCGGGTCACGCAAAGATCGAGCTTTTTCACGGGCCGCCGAGATGGAAGAGCCATCATCTCCTCCGAGCGCGGTTTATAGAAGTGAGCGCTACTACTTCCATCCATATGACGAGCCTCTTCTCGATACGGCCTCAAAGCATGCTTATCACCAAATCAACCTCCTCCAAAGATGGAACAAATATCAAGACAAGACCATAAGGAAGTTGGTAAAATCGGTGAAGAGTTTGAAAAGCCAAGCCAAAGAAATGAAGAGCCAAATCAAGGAGCTCATGGCAAAGGTCACCGGGGCAAGCTCATTCGACGGGACCATGGTGCTTGCAAACCAAGAGGAACGGCCACGTGCTTCGTCTCATGAACTGAGAAGGCGTAAGAGGAGGGCAATGAGATCGCCAACGCCATGCTCAAGCAACATGTCCTACTCCATGGACACCTCCTCCACCTCCGAAACATTCTAAGGTAACACTCCACCCTTGTAAATAATTTTATTTTCTTTGAGTTTCATGCATTGTATAGTTTTTCTTGCTTTATTTTTGGTCTTTCCCTTAGGCTTCTTTCGCACCGGGACGGTGTGATTTTAGTTTGGGGGAGGGACCAGTATTTAACCTTATTTCCCTTTGTCTTGTTTTCGATTTTATCATATTGAGTCTCATACATTCATGCATCCATCTTAAGGCATAGAAAAACACAAAAAAAATTGAAATTTTTTGAAAATTTTCAAAAAAAGAAAAGAAATCATTTAGTATGCATTTCATGAATAGGATAGAGTCTAGTAGCATATAGGTTGCATTGCATTTGCATGTGATCTATGATGAATTTTCCTTGTAAAGTACCACATTTAGAGGTAGACTCAATGCCCTAGTTGCTTTTTGTTCGTTGCTTTTGATCATGAGTTTGAAATTAAAGATGAACCATGTCCTGACCTCGCTTTCCATCATTGGGGTCTTAGCTAAAGCAAGTCGATTCGAGTCCAATCATATTTAAGTGATAACCATAATCTTGACTCGTAAATATTGTGTTTATGCGACTTTGAATGAATTTGTGGATACCATATACATACTTGGATAATCTTCTTCCTTCTTACCAATCTTGTTTATCCAAGTAGCCATATCCCCTCATAATGGAATGGTTTCCCTACCCTAACCATAGCCTTCTTTCAAGCCATTGCTATTAGTGTGTGATTGTGAGGCCTTTATTTCGAACAAACTTGGCAAAACGTGTTAGGTTTAGGGCGACAAGAGGGAATTCTCATGTAAACTTAGCTCCAACATCAAGGGGCTAATCTAGGAATAGGCTAGATAGGATGGCGGTTCCTGATTCAAGTTTGGGGGAAACGGTTTTAGACTTAGTAAACGGGGATGATTGGAATAGAATGTGGAATGGAAAAGATGATAAGGAGTAAGGAAAAAGGGATCGAATTTGTAGAATGGTTGGTGCAAAGTTCATAAGACTAGCTCTAAGATTAAGATAGCCTCAAAAGATACAAAGAGAAAGAAGAAAGCCAAAGGCCAAAGCATCAAAAAGATGAAGAGAGGCGTAAACCAAAAAGAAGCAAAGAAGAGCTAGATCACAACAAAGAAACACCATACCATGAAGAACAAGGAAGAAGAAGTGATCCCTAATCAAGAAGAAGGTGAATGAAGAGACAAGAAGCATGTGTGCGGGTCAAAGAAGGTAAAATGCCTCAAGATAAAAAAGGGTAGCTTAGGATTTGGGCATAACGGGTTAGAAGCTTTAGGTTAGAGACACTCTAGGTATTTGGGTAGATGAGAATTCTCCCTTTTACCTTTAGCATTTTGCTAAAAGTTTGTTCATTTCATGAGAGATCCTTGAGCTTGACAACCCTTGCATAATAAAGAGATCACCTTCATCTCATAACCTAACCCTTAGCCAAGCAAATTCATTCGACCTTGCATAAACATGATTCACTTGGAAAAAGCTTAATGAATGTTAAAGGATTGGAGGATTTGAAAGCTTGTGTAGGTTGAGACTTGAAATTGGGATGTGTAGGAAAAGATATGGCTAGCCCCTTTTGAGTAGACTCGTTGATCGCAACTTAGAATTAGCAACTTGGACATTGATCTTGTTTCTTTTTATGGTACTTGTGGATTTGTGCTCCCACCTTTAAACCTCTCTCTCTACTTATATTTATTTGTTCACTTGGGGACAAGCAAAAGAGTAAGTTTGGGGGAGTTGATAGTTGCATTATTTAGCCTCATTTTGCATTAGTTTTAGAGAGCTTTTACATCATTCCATTGCATTTCTTTCACATTCTTGTAGCTTTGCATTCTCCTTAGAGCATTAGGAGTCCTAGGTTAGGTCTTGCATTTTTGGTCCATTGGAGTGTCATTTTAGGTGCTATGGAGACATTGGAGGATTGATGGAGTTTAGAGGAAGACCTTAGACCGAGCGGAGCTTACACAGAACGAAGAAGGCAAACAAAAGAAGAAGAAAAACCCGATGGGAGATGATATCGGGCAGAGGCATCGGTCTGATGCTGACCGATGTAGAACGAAGAAGCGACAGCAGAAGTCCATCGGCGTGCACCGCACCGATGCAACCGACCGATGGAAGTTCTGCGAAATCCGAGAATGCATCGGTGCGAGGCATCGGGCTGTGGCCGACCGATGGGAAGCTCACAATTGACGACAAGAACGGCATCGGTGCGCCAGACCCCGATGCAACCGACCGATGGAAGTTATGCGAAATCTGAGAGTCCCATCGGTGCGTGGCATCGGGCTGTGGTCGACCAATGGGACCTTTTGAAGACCCAATTCGACCGGGTCAATACCCGGTTTGTCCCGGGTTGACCCGGTTCGACCCTCTCACCTTTAAATACCAAAAAAACCTAATTTTAGAGAGATCTTGTTTTCTCTTTCAAAATACCTTCCTTTTTGAGGAGCTTGGGATTTGTAAGAGAGTTACCTTTGATTTTAATGCAATTTCTTGTTCTTTCATCTTAATCTTTCTTTCTTGCTTTCTCATAATCATGAATCTTAGCAAACTTAACATGAGTTTTGTTGGGATTAACATGACTAGTGAGTAGTCTTTTAGGGTCTTTGGGTGAGATAGATTAGGGTGATTTGGGGTTTATCCATGATGTTAGGGGTTTAGATTGTTTGATTTTCTTCCTTAATAAGTGTTCCTAAAGCTAGATTAACCTTGATTAAGTTGATTTAGATCATAGGAAATTTCTCGCCAGGAAAGTGTTCGATGAAATTCCCCAATGAACTTTTTAAGGGATTTACACTCTTGGCCTATGGAAATAGTTGTCCAAGGTGTTTATTGGTTGTTAGACCTTGTGTTTAATGCTTGATGATTGCTTAATTACAAATGGAAGTTTGTTCTTAATTGGGTAATTAGCAAGTGATTAATGCCATGGAAGTGGATTAGTTTTAATTAGTGGTCTAAACCTAAGGATTAGCATTGGTTGAGTATATTGGCATCATGGATTAGTTCTAGATTACCCGAAATCATTTACCTCACACTAAGATTCGCCTTTTTATATTTTTTTAAGTTCAATTAAGTCTCTTGTTTAGTTTATTGTCTTATCTTGTTTCAATTGTGTCAATTGCTTAAATTATTGGTCATTTGATAGAATTGAGTATTGATGCATTTAATTTCATTAGACAAGTAGTAAAACTCTCTTTGTTTAGCTTAGATCTAGGAGTCTCGTGTATTCTTAGTGGCTTAATCTAATCCCTTTGGATTTGACATCTCTTATGCTATAACGTTAAGCATTGATCATTTAGATTTAGTAGTATTTAGTATAGCGATATGTCATTGTATAACGATAAACTCTCTTATGATATGTCATTGTAGTATTTAGAACAAGAAATTGCATTAAAATCAAAGGTAACTCTCTTACAAATCCCAAGCTCCTCAAAAAGGAAGGCATTTTGAAAGAGAAAACAAGATCTCTCTAAAATTAGGTTTTTTTGGTATTTAAAGGTGAGAGGGTCGAACCGGGTCAACCCGGCACAAACCGGGTATTGACCCGGTCGAATTGGGTCTTCAAAAGGTCTCATCGGTCGGCCACAGCCCGATACCACGCACCGATGAGACTCTCAGGGACAACAAAGAAACAGAACGGTGTCACTCGATCATCGACCGAAGTTGAATATCGTGTTGTGGCAAATACAGCAGCATAAGTTCGATGGATATGCAACCTGTTACGAGAGCTTGGGATCGAACTTCCTACTGTTCCAGTCGTGTACTGCAACAATGTTAGCGCGACGTTCCTCTGCGCGAACCCAATCTTTCACTCTCGCATGAAGCATATCGGTCTTGACTATCACTTTGTTAGAGGACACATCCAACAAGGCTTTCTACGAGTTGCCCATGTCACAACCAAAGATCAGTTAGCAGATAATCTAACAAAGCCACTACCACGCGCACGGTTCTCAGAAAACTACGGGAAAATATTGGAGTTGCACGAGCCCCTCCATCTTGAGGGGACGTATAAAGGACACAAAAAAAAACTATTAATTACTAGAATATCTTGTTTATCTAGCTATAGTAGTTTCTGTAATTACATTAACCTTGAAGCTTCCTATTGTACCAATATATATATTTCTGTACAGTCTTGGAATATCAATAAGACTCACATTTTACAATTAAACCATGTTGTTATGGCTGACCTTTTGCATAATGCAGAGAAAGCAAATGATTTAGGCCTTCCAATATTAGAGCTTCTAATGTTAAAAAAAAAATTAAAAAATTAGAGCTTCTCAAAGAGCTAGATCATTCATCTTGTCGCTGTCCAAATTATACGTTTCAACTTCTTCAAGTCTCTATAATTCACGTTTTCACGTTTGAACCTTTAGTATCCAATCTCAAAACGAATTTTTATAATATTTTTCGTTGTTGTTTAATCTTTCAAATCATTTAGAATCGCATCATTCCATTGCATTTCTTTCACATTCTTGTAGCTTTGCATTCTCCTTAGAGCATTAGGAGTACTAGGTTAGGTCTTGCATTTTTGGTCCATTGGAGTGTCATTTTAGGTGCTATGGAGACATTGGAGGCTTGATGGAGTTTAGAGGAAGACCTTAGACCGAGCGGAGCTTACACAGAACGAAGAAGGCAAACGAAAGAAGAAGAAAAACCCGATGGGAGATGATATCGGGCAGAGGCATCGGTCTGATGCTGACCGATGTAGAACGAAGAAGCGACAGCAGAAGTCCATCGGCGTGCACCGCACCGATGCAACCGACCGATGGAAGTTCTGCGAAATCCGAGAATGCATCGGTGCGTGGCATCGGGCTGTGGCCGACCGATGGGAAGCTCACAATCGACGACAAGAACGGCATCGGTGCGCCAGACACCGATGCAACCGACCGATGGAAGTTATGCGAAATCTGAGAGTCCCATCGGTGCGTGGCATCGGGCTGTGGTCGACCAATGGGACCTTTTGAAGACCCAATTCGACCGGGTCAATACCCGGTTTGTCCCGGGTTGACCCGGTTCGACCCTCTCACCTTTAAATACCAAAAAAACCTAATTTTAGAGAGATCTTGTTTTCTCTTTCAAAATACCTTCCTTTTTGAGGAGCTTGGGATTTGTAAGAGAGTTACCTTTGATTTTAATGCAATTTCTTGTTCTTTCATCTTAATCTTTCTTTCTTGCTTTCTCATAATCATGAATCTTAGCAAACTTAACATGAGTTTTGTTGGGATTAACATGACTAGTGAGTAGTCTTTTAGGGTCTTTGGGTGAGATAGATTAGGGTGATTTGGGGTTGATCCATGATGTTAGGGGTTTAGATTGTTTGATTTTCTTCCTTAATAAGTGTTCCTAAAGCTAGATTAACCTTGATTAAGTTGATTTAGATCATAGGAAATTTCTCGCCAGGAAAGTGTTCGATGAAATTCCCCAATGAACTTTTTAAGGGATTTACACTCTTGACCTATGGAAATAGTTGTCCAAGGTGTTTATTGGTTGTTAGACCTTGTGTTTAATGCTTGATGATTGCTTAATTACAAATGAAAGTTTGTTCTTAATTGGGTAATTAGCAAGTGATTAATGCCATGGAAGTGGATTAGTCTTAATTAGTGGTCTAAACCTAAGGATTAGCATTGGTTGAGTATATTGGCATCATGGATTAGTTCTAGATTACCCAAAATCATTTACCTCACCCTAAGATTCGCCTTTTTATATTTTTTTAAGTTCAATTAAGTCTCTTGTTTAGTTTATTGTCTTATCTTGTTTCAATTGTGTCAATTGCTTAAATTATTGGTCATTTGATAGAATTGAGTATTGATGCATTTAATTTCATTAGACAAGTAGTAAAACTCTCTTTGTTTAGCTTAGATCTAGGAGTTTCGTGTATTCTTAGTGGCTTAATCTAATCCCTTTGGATTTGACATCTCTTATGCTATAACGTTAAGCATTGATCATTTAGATTTAGTAGTATTTAGTATAGCGATATGTCATTGTATAACGATAAACTCTCTTATGATATGTCATTGTAGTATTTAGAACAAGAAATTGCATTAAAATCAAAGGTAACTCTCTTACAAATCCCAAGCTCCTCAAAAAGGAAGGCATTTTGAAAGAGAAAACAAGATCTCTCTAAAATTAGGTTTTTTTGGTATTTAAAGGTGAGAGGGTCGAACCGGGTCAACCCGGCACAAACCGGGTATTGACCCGGTCGAATTGGGTCTTCAAAAGGTCCCATCGGTCGGCCACATCCCGATGCCACGCACCGATGGGACTCTCAGGGACAACAAAGAAACAGAACGGTGTCACTCGATCATCGACCGAAGTTGAATATCGTGTTGTTGCAAATACGGCAGCATAAGTTCGATGGATATGCAACTTGTTACGAGAGCTTGGGATCGAACTTCCTACTGTTCCAGTCGTGTACTGCAACAATGTTAGCGCGACGTTATCCTCTGCGCGAACCCAATCTTTCACTCTCGCATGAAGCATATCGGTCTTGACTATCACTTTGTTAGAGGACACATCCAACAAGGCTTTCTACGAGTTGCCCATGTCACAACCAAAGATCAGTTAGCAGATAATCTAACAAAGCCACTACCACGCGCACGGTTCTCAGAAAACTACGGGAAAATATTGGAGTTGCACGAGCCCCTCCATCTTGAAGGGACGTATAAAGGACACAAAAAGAAACTATTAATTACTAGAATATCTTGTTTATCTAGCTATAGTAGTTTCTGTAATTACATTAACCTTGAAGCTTCCTATTGTACCAATATATATATTTCTGTACAGTCTTGGAATATCAATAAGACTCACATTTTACAATTAAACCATGTTGTTATGGCTGACCTTTTGCATAATGCAGAGAAAGCAAATGATTTAGGCCTTCCAATATTAGAGCTTCTAATGTTAAAAAAAAAATTAAAAAATTAAAGCTTCTCAAAGAGCTAGATCATTCATCTTGTCGCTGTCCAAATTATACGTTTCAACTTCTTCAAGTCTCTATAATTCACGTTTTCACGTTTGAACCTTTAGTATCCAATCTCAAAACGAATTTTTATAATATTTTTCGTTGTTGTTTAATCTTTCAAATCATTTAGAATCGCATCATTCCATTGCATTTCTTTCACATTCTTGTAGCTTTGCATTCTCCTTAGAGCATTAGGAGTCCTAGGTTAGGTCTTGCATTTTTGGTCCATTGGAGTGTCATTTTAGGTGCTATGGAGACATTGGAGGCTTGATGGAGTTTAGAGGAAGACCTTAGACCGAGCGGAGCTTACACAGAACGAAGAAGGCAAACGAAAGAAGAAGAAAAACCCGATGGGAGATGATATCGGGCAGAGGCATCGGTCTGATGCTGACCGATGTAGAACAAAGAAGCGACAGCAGAAGTCCATCGGCGTGCACCGCACCGATGCAACCGACCGATGGAAGTTCTGCGAAATCCGAGAATGCATCGGTGCGTGGCATCGGGCTGTGGCCGACCGATGGGAAGCTCACAATCGACGACAAGAACGGCATCGGTGCGCCAGACACCGATGCAACCGACCGATGGAAGTTATGCGAAATCTGAGAGTCCCATCGGTGCGTGGCATCGGGCTGTGGTCGACCAATGGGACCTTTTGAAGACCCAATTCGACCGGGTCAATACCCGGTTTATCCCGGGTTGACCCGGTTCGACCCTCTCACCTTTAAATACCAAAAAAACCTAATTTTAGAGAGATCTTGTTTTCTCTTTCAAAATACCTTCCTTTTTGAGGAGCTTTGGATTTGTAAGAGAGTTACCTTTGATTTTAATGCAATTTCTTGTTCTTTCATCTTAGTCTTTCTTTCTTGCTTTCTCATAATCATGAATCTTAGCAAACTTAACATGAGTTTTGTTGGGATTAACATGACTAGTGAGTAGTCTTTTAGGGTCTTTGGGTGAGATAGATTAGGGTGATTTGGGGTTGATCCATGATGTTAGGGGTTTAGATTGTTTGATTTTCTTCCTTAATAAGTGTTCCTAAAGCTAGATTAACCTTGATTAAGTTGATTTAGATCATAGGAAATTTCTCGCCAAGAAAGTGTTCGATGAAATTCCCCAATGAACTTTTTAAGGGATTTACACTCTTGACCTATGGAAATAGTTGTCCAAGGTGTTTATTGGTTGTTAGACCTTGTGTTTAATGCTTGATGATTGCTTAATTACAAATGAAAGTTTGTTCTTAATTGGGTAATTAGCAAGTGATTAATGCCATGGAAGTGGATTAGTCTTAATTAGTGGTCTAAACCTAAGGATTAGCATTGGTTGAGTATATTGGCATCATGGATTAGTTCTAGATTACCCGAAATCATTTACCTCACCCTAAGATTCGCCTTTTTATATTTTTTTAAGTTCAATTAAGTCTCTTGTTTAGTTTATTGTCTTATCTTGTTTCAATTGTGTCAATTGCTTAAATTATTGGTCATTTGATAGAATTGAGTATTGATGCATTTAATTTCATTAGACAAGTAGTAAAACTCTCTTTGTTTAGCTTAGATCTAGGAGTTTCGTGTATTCTTAGTGGCTTAATCTAATCCCTTTGGATTTGACATCTCTTATGCTATAACGTTAAGCATTGATCATTTAGATTTAGTAGTATTTAGTATAGCGATATGTCATTGTATAACGATAAACTCTCTTATGATATGTCATTGTAGTATTTAGAACAAGAAATTGCATTAAAATCAAAGGTAACTCTCTTACAAATCTCAAGGTCCTCAAAAAGGAAGGTATTTTGAAAGAGAAAACAAGATCTCTCTAAAATTAGGTTTTTTTGGTATTTAAAGGTGAGAGGGTCGAACCGGGTCAACCCGGCACAAACCGGGTATTGACCCGGTCGAATTGGGTCTTCAAAAGGTCCCATCGGTCGGCCACAGCCCGATGCCACGCACCGATGGGACTCTCAGGGACAACAAAGAAACAGAACGGTGTCACTCGATCATCGACCGAAGTTGAATATCGTGTTGTGGCAAATACGGCAGCATAAGTTCGATGGATATGCAACCTGTTACGAGAGCTTGGGATCGAACTCCCTACTGTTCCAGTCGTGTACTGCAACAATGTTAGCGCGACGTTCCTCTGCGCGAACCCAATCTTTCACTCTCGCATGAAGCATATCGGTCTTCACTATCACTTTGTTAGAGGACACATCCAACAAGGCTTTCTACGAGTTGCCCATGTCACAACCAAAGATCAGTTAGCAGATAATCTAACAAAGCCACTACCACGCGCACGATTCTCAGAAAACTACTGGAAAATATTGGAGTTGCACGAGCCCCTCCATTTTGAGGGGGCGTATAAAGGACACAAAAAGAAACTATTAATTACTAGAATATCTTGTTTATCTAGCTATAGTAGTTTCTGTAATTACATTAACCTTGAAGCTTCCTATTGTACCAATATATATATTTCTGTACAGTCTTGGAATATCAATAAGACTCACATTTTACAATTAAACCATGTTGTTATGGCTGACCTTTTGCATAATGCAGAGAAAGCAAATGATTTAGGCCTTCCAATATTAGAGCTTCTAATGTTAAAAAAAAAATTAAAAAATTAGAGCTTCTCAAAGAGCTAGATCATTCATCTTGTCGCTGGCCAAATTATACGTTTCAACTTCTTCAAGTGTCTATAATTCACGTTTGAACCTTTAGTATCCAATCTCAAAACGAATTTTTATAATATTTTTCGTTGTTGTTTAATCTTTCAAATCATTTAGAATTGATCGCATCATTTTGACAAATTTTTTCTCCCCCACCCCACCCAAATTTCGTTTGCACGTTTAATATATAGGATTCTTCTTATACTCATCTATATATATAAAGAAACCTTTGCTCTCTTCTCATGCTGCCACCTCATCATCCTAAAAATTTAATACACATACTAAATGCATATTTTAATTATAAATTTGGTTCTAACATTATGAAAAGAATTTGAAAAGGCATTATTCATATTCTAAATTAAACCAGAAAATAATAAAGTTATATGAATATAGTTCTTTGAAATAATAACAGATTTAATAAATTTGGTTATCATAATATATTTCAACTTTTATAAATATTTAATTAG
>PKML01017881.1:40705-59255 GCA_002933935.1 Eutrema yunnanense | reverse complement strand
TATACATCTACGATGATTTTGATAGTAAATTAGTGATAGAAATTAAATCGTTTTTCAAATAAAATTAGATTCATTTTGTAATTACCAACACTGAATCATCGAAGATGAATAATAGTAAATTCTCAACATTTTATTAGTATTCGGATTTAGGTAAAAATAGATAAAAATACTGTGATTTATTTCGAAGTATTTTTTTCTTCAAAAGTTCGGAAAATTCTAAATTCACAAAACTAACTTTCATTTTATTAGTATTCGAAGTAACTTTCGGACTACACAAAACTAACCCTATTTCGAAGTATTTATATTATTAGTATTGAGTTGGGTTAAAAAATATACAATTCCCTAAACTTTAAAATGACAAAAACTTAACTTTTAAAAACTAACTAATTGAATAAATAGTCAACAAAAAAATAATAATTCAAATTGTAGATCACTCACTAAACAAATACATAAATAAACATAAAATTAAGAAAAGAAAAAAAAACTTAAGAATAAACAATCCACATTTCTTAAACTAATAGAGACAAATCTATTAAAAATCATACTAATAAAACTAAAATAATATTATATCAAATTTTTTTTAAACAAAATTGTGTTCACGTCCGCGCGTAGCGCGGATCACACACTAGTTATATCATAAATTATAGTAATACATATTATGAAAATTTCACTTGATTTTTTTTTCTACTAGCAGTTTTCTTAAAACATAAAGACGATGACTTAAATAATTTTAGAATAATGTATTTGGTAATAAATCATGGAATTTCAGACTTTACACTTATATTTTTGTGCCGAGATAAGAATAGCAAGTTTATTTGACTAGCGTCAATAATTACTCCCACAATATAGGATCTCAAACGTCATCCTCACCTTCCTCCGACTTATCACCGGTATGTTCAGGGTTCCAACCTCAACGGTGGCAACTAAACACGAAGGTTGTGCTCGTTGCGGGACAAATCTCATTTACTCTCTTTCTAACCATGGGTGCAAAACAATATTTTTGTTTTTTTTCCCTTTGATTCTTATTTTAAACAATTTATGGCAAATCCGCTTTCCCACGTTATTAGGAGATATGATCTTATCATGTATAAAAATATTTCTTTATTTATGTATTCATGTATATTCTAAGTTTAATGTAGCTTTATTATATATAGTAGAGATTCTAAAATAATTATTCTCCAAATCTTTTATGTCCGACATTATCATCGTCTCTGACGTCGTCGTCTTCGTTTTGTGAGTTTCTCTTGGATCTAATTTGTTAATCAATGATTGGTGAGATTTATTCGACCACGCATTGTTGGTTGATTGTTGGATCAAATTTCATTGTTGAGATTTGTTTTCCGGAGTTTGATTATTGTGGATTGTTGAGTTGATCGTTGGTAATGGAGAAGATGAGAATTCATAAATATGGAGTTGCGAAAAGCGGTCTTAGTGTTGTGAAAGACGGAAATGTGGAAATCATTCCATTTAGAAAAATGAGTATCGAGAAGGATGGAGCTGCGAAAATCGCTCTCGAAGAAGTGAAAGGCGGAGCTGCGGAAAGCATTCATTCGAGAATTCACACCATCATTGCACATACACATGTTGTGTCACACATTAATGTTGCACAAGAGAATTATGTGCAAGCCATGACAGGGCTGAAAAAGGAACAGTGAGATCGATTTTTGCGTATGTTGGAGTCGAAACCAGAATCATGAAATCATATGGGTAGTAAGAATTATACAGATGAGTGGATAATTGACAGTGGTGCATCGCATCATATGACAGGTACGTTACATACTTTGGCTGAGGTATATCGAGTCTAGCCGTGTTTGGTTGGTCTACTTAATGGGAATACTGTGATTGCTGATCGAGAAGGGAGTGTGGTTTTGAAAGAAAACTTGACTTTGAAACGGGTTCTTTCGTCGAAGAATTGAAATGCAATCTCATATTTGTGTCATAGATGGTTGATGCGATGAGTTGCAGTGTATTGTTTTCTAAGACAGGTTATCTTGTGTATGATTGTTGTTTGCAGGCCTTGATTGGAATGGGTGAAAGGAGAGACATATTGTATTTTCTTCAAGGTATTGAGAAGATTACAAATGTGAAGAAAGTTGGTACGTTGGAATCATTAGAGGTGTGGCATACGAGGACGAGTCATGCCTCTAAGAAAGTGATTAGAAGGTTACCGGTAGTTGATGATAGAAGTATTGGTGTTTCTGGATGTGACATATGTTTTCGAGCAAAGTAGTGTCGTGGTGAGTTTCTGTTGAGTTCTGATATTAGATCGGGATGCCACACTCTTATGAACACATGAATTCAAGGGCTCTCAGATTGAAATGGAGGATGGATCGATGGTAGAGATGGAGATGGGGGTTTTGTTGATTGAAACACACAAATCAACACATGAAATAACAACTTGAATCTCACAAGTCATTATTCCACATGAACAAGAAAGTAAAGACATCACACACATTACTCTAATGATAAAAACACTTGTATTTTAGGATGAAATTCACAAACTAAAATAGACAAGCAAACAAAACATAAAAGCTTTAAGAGGAAAAACTCTCTTTTATATTACAAAATTTTTTATATATTTTTACAATAGAAAAATTGAGCTTTTTATAGCTCTTACAAGGTGATCTTTACAATAAATTACATTAAAAGAAATTATTTACATTTAAACAAAAGGAGGAAAATTTGCTAAATCAAATAATAGTCTTCTTGCCACCAATTTAGCCTTTGACTTTGAATATGAATCCTTTGATTTTTTTTGTGCAGTTATGAGGATGAAATTCTCATAATAAACCAATATTGAAGACCTTGATTCACTCTTTTTGATATTGTATCATTCTCTCCCTCTTCAAATGGTTTTGGTATCAGAACTTTAAAAGCTCCTATCACTCTTTGTTGTTTTCATTTTTGATTTATCAAAAAAAAAAAAAATCTGTTTTTGTTATTTGATTTTATAAAATTCTAAAAACCCATAAAAAAAAACTTTTTGATTTGTTTCCTTGAAATTTTTTGTTCTTAAAAAAAAGTCTCATTTATTTCAAATTTATTTTCAAAATTTCTCTTAAAGAAAAAAAAGGTTTTGCATTTATTCGGAGATGAATTCTTACAAAAGAGCAAACCACAATTATTGGGACATGTAATATCAAAGATTTTATGGATACAAACCAGCCATGAGACAACTTGATCTATAGCCACCATATTCCATACGAAGGTCACCACGAAGAGTTGATCCATTGCAACAACAAGGATACATCTTTAATGGGAAGAACAATCTCGAAGATTACGTGACGTGGGAAGATCTTATGGAGGAATGGTTCGACCATCATCCACTCACGGAGCAGAAGAAAGTAGAATTGGTAGTGAGTTATCTCACCGAAGATGCATTGACATGGTGGAGAAGAGAAATGGCCTATCAAAGGAGAAGTCCTTATCCACTCACCACCTCTTGGACAACCATGAAGACGCTCATGAAGAGGAGGTTCACGCCATCTTATTGCCCTGAAAACATTTCAAGCTCATATCACATAACGCCTACAAGCCATTGGAACGTGGAAGAAAGACAACATGAACCAGAAGCACCACAACACTTGGCACATCTCCATTGCAAGCCGAATGAACAAGTTTTGAGGACAAAACTTCTTGAAGAGGGAGGGTATGATGCGGACATCAAGTCAGCATATCCACATGAAGAAGAATTAATGTCAAGACTTGTGGAGACTCAAGAAATCCACCCCGAGGCAAGCTTAATCAAAGAGATCATCTCATCGGATCCTATTTCACCCGACAAACCGAATGAACCCAAAACAAACTATTTGACTTCACTAGCGCACGACCCAGCCCAAGAGAGAGGAAGGTCCACTTGAAGATCCAATGGAGCATCCAAAACCAAGAGAATCCGACCTGGATCGACCCAGATCCATCATATGATTGCAACGACCTTAAACGGTCAATTTCTCGACCAAATAAGGAAAGTCTCCAAAGGTTTTATTTGTGTGAGTCTCTAGAATTTCTTTAAAAACCAGGAGACCATCTAGAGATTGCTCTACACAGCCTAAGGTGCACGACACCTCAGTTGATCAGGCAAATCAAGCTCGAGCCAAACTTGCCTAAAATGGAGCCAAAGACATTCAAATCACAATGGCTCTTTCCCTATCATTATTGCTGCGATAAAATGATATAAGATCGGGATGCCACCATTTTATGAACACATGATTTCAAGGGCTCTCGGCTTGAAATGGAGGATGGATCGATGGTAGAGATGGAGATGGGGGTTTTGTTGATTGAATCACACAAATCAACACATGAAATAACAACTTGAATCTCACAAGTCATTATTCCACATGAACAAGAGAGTAAAGGCATCGCACACATTACTCTAATGATCAAAACACTTGTATTTTAGGATGAAATCCACAAACTAAAATAGACAAGCAAACAAAGCATAAAGGTTTTAAGAGGAAAAACTCTATTTTTTATTCCAAAAAATTCTATATATTTTTACAATAGAAAAATTAAGCTTTTTATAGCTCGTACAAGGTGATCTTTACAATAAATTACATTAAAAATTATTTACATTTAAACAAAATGAGAAAAATTTGTTAAATCAAATAATAGTCTTCTTGCCACTAATTTAGCATTTGATTTTGAATATGAATCATTTGGTTTTTTTGTGAAGTTATGAGGATGAGATTCTCATAATAAACCCATATTGAAGACTTTGATTCATTCTTTTTGATATTGCATCATTCTCTCCCTCTTCAAATGGTTTTGTTCTCAAAACCGTTTCACCTCTATAGTATTTTTTTTTTTTGAACGCAAAACAGAAAACGAAAAAAGTTTTTTTTTTTTTCGATTTCTTTAAAAGGAAATTTTGAAACGAATGAGAAACTTTTTTTTTTTTTTACATAGATGAATACGATTAAATTCAACAAATATTTATTTTTAATGCAATTTCTAGATTTATAGAAACAAAGACAAAAAAACAAATTGAAATAAAATTTTCTTTTGGTTTTCTTTTTATGAAACAAAAAGTTAACTAAACTGAAACAAATATTTTATTTGGTTTTTGAGTTTATGAGAAATCAAA
Source organism: Eutrema yunnanense (assembly GCA_002933935.1). Classification (NCBI taxonomy): domain Eukaryota; kingdom Viridiplantae; phylum Streptophyta; class Magnoliopsida; order Brassicales; family Brassicaceae; genus Eutrema; species Eutrema yunnanense. The sequence continues at coordinate 54,172 of PKML01017881.1, read as the reverse complement.
TAGCAAAATAATTGAAGAACAAGAATTAAATGCAAACACGAGGATGCAAACGGCGAGATACTCAGCCGATTGAAACCACGGGAAAACGATTTTTATAAAATCAAAAACCGAAACCATAAAACCTTTTTTGAATTTTTTTTTTCGATAAAAAGATGAAACAAAAAAACACTAGAGGATAGGAGCTTTTAGGTATGATACCAAAATGATATAAGATCGGGATGCCACAATCTTATGAACACATGATTTCAAGAGCTCTCGGCTTGAAATGGAGGATGGATCGATGGTAGAGATGGAGATGGAGTTATGTTGATTGAATCACACAAATCACATAAAATAACAACTTGAATCTCACAAGTATTATTTCACACGAACAAGAGAGTAAAGGCATCACAAACATTACCCTAATGATCAAAACACTTGTATTTTAGGATGAATTCCACAAACTAAAATAGACAAGCAAACAAAGCATAAAAGCTTTAAGAGGAAAAACTCTCTTTTATATTCCAAAAATTTCTATATATTTTTACAATAGAACAATTGAGCTTTTTATATCTCTTACAAGGTGATCTTTACAATAAATTATATCAAAAAAATTATTAACATTTAAACAAAATGAGGAAAATTTGCTAAATCAAATAATAGTTTTCTTGCCACCAATTTAGCCTTAGCCTTTGACTTTGAATATGAATCCTTTGATTTTTTTTTGGTGAAGTTAAGAGGATGAGATTCTCATAATAAACCCATATTGAAGACCTTGATTCACTCTTTTTGATATTTTATCAAGTTCTAATAAAAGCAAGGTGTGTTTTGAGATGATACATTATGATTTGTGGGGGCCATATCGACCACAAAGTTTGTATGTAGCTTATTATTTTCTCACTATTGTTGATGATTATTCTCGAGCTGTGTGGGTATTTCTTCTTACCGACAAAACGCTGGTTGAGAAGACTATTATGGATTTTTTTCGCTCTCATCCAAAGACAATTTGAGATGTAGTGATAATGGTAGCGAATTCATGCGAATGAAATATTATTTTCATAAAATGGGAGTGATTCATCAGACTTCTTGTGTGGGAACACCACAACAAAATGGGAGAGTTGAAAAGAAGCATAGACATATATTGAATGTAGCACGTGCATTGATGTTTCAAGCAAATATGCCAATAGAATTTTGGTGTCAATATGGGTTAAGTGCTGCATATATGATTAATCGAACGCCGTGTGAGTTACACAAAGTAAAAAGTCCATTTGACATTATCTTTGACAAGCCTCCTGCTTATAGTGAGATTTAGATATTTGAGTGTCTTGCATATACTCATAATCAGAAGCGACATGGAGACAAGTTTTCTAGTCGTAGCCAAAAAAATGTTTTTATTGGTTATCCCTACGTGAAGAAAGGGTGGTCTTTGTTTGATTTGGACACACGTGGGATCTTTTTATCTTGTGAAGTCTCTTTTGTTGAGGAATGATTTACTTATTTGGAGCTAAAAGACACACATGTGGATGATGCTTGCAATTATGAAAAGAGAAAGTTATTTGTATAGGATGGTGTTGGATTCACACATGGATATGATTTTGTACATGATACAAATTCTGTTTCACAGGGTGACACATCGTGTCACACAAGGAGTAACAGAGTCACACGATAAGGCTATCAGAGATACGATGACACAGACTCAGGTTGTGTCAGACGGTGTCACAAAGGGAGAGGCACGTGTTGTAGCAGAAGAAATATCAGAGATTGCAGGAGATACAATGATACATAATGAGACTGTAGCAGAGAGAGTACCACAGGCAAAACCTGCAACAGTGACATTGGCAAAACCTGCAACAGTGACACAAGCAGAGTCTGTGCAACAGTTTGTACTAGATGAAGTGTTGGGATGAGGAATGAGGAAGAAAGAATCCTTTGTTGCGTGACTACGAACTCAACACAATGTTTACAATGAAGGCATCTACTGTGAGCCAAGAGTCAAGTCAAGAATGCCCATCTTCATGCTCCAAGTTGGGCATTCGAGATCTTATCATATATATAAATATTTCCTTATTGCATTCATGTATATTCTAGATTTAATGTAGCTTTATTATATATAGTACATATATACAATTGTAAACCTTTGAGAGATAATAAAATAATTATTTTCCAGATCTTTTACTCGCCCCGACAATGGACCAGATATTTACCTATGGCGTCACAAGCCAAAAGAATCCAAAGAACAATTCTCGACTTATCACACATGGAATCAGCTCTGAATTTAGAATACGTTGGTTTCTTGGTGGCAAATTTTATGGGTAGCTAGGGAATATCGGGATGCAATTTCATCATTTGGTTGGCTGTGAACAATAGACTTTCAATGGGAGATCGTATGCGTCGGTGGAGAGCATATCAACCGTGTGTGCTATGTGGTGGACCGGATGAAACATGCGGCCAGGTTTTTTTGCGTGTCCATATTCACTTACAGTGTGGTCTGATGTGGCTGGGAGACTTCTAGGCAATCGTCAAGACCCGGACTGGGTAGAAACACCTCGGGTACTCATTGTTTGTCAAGGAGATCGACAACATATTATCCTTCTTCGGCTTTCTTTCCAAGTTATACTCTATTCAATTTGGAGATAGCGTAATTCTAGAATTCATCACACGGGCTACAATTCTATGATGCAATTGGTTCGTCATATAGACAAGATCATCCAAAACATGATTTCGTCGCTAGATTACTCATCCAACCCGCGAATTTAAGAGCTACTTCATCGGTGGTTTCGGCTTTCAATCGTTGAGGCTCTGTTTTGTGAAGAAACGGTGTTCTGTTTTGTGACGAAATGGCACTCGGTTTGCCTCTGGGTTTCAGTTTCTTTTAGGCTCTGTTTTTTTATTCTTTTATCGCTCTAAATTTCTTTATTTTTTTCAGAACCACATTGTAAATATTTTCCTTTACCGATCAATGAATTTAACATTAATAAAAGAATATGTAGATGTAAAAAAAAAACAATCATTGAATCACTTAAAATCACAATGTTTTTTTTATTTCCTTTTCTTTAGGCTTCTTAAAAGTTCGAATCGGCCTACATGTTGTTAATGAAGCGAGTTCTGTGTCCAGGATCAGTGGCGGATCCAGAAGAAAAATAGATTGGGGGCAAAGTTTATTAGTACAAAAAGTTATAAAAAATAATATATATATATATACATCTATTAAAATTTATTATTATTATACATCAGCTAAATTATAAAAATAAAACTAAAGATGCAATAAAAAAATTCAGATAACTTGAAACTAATTAAGTGTGTGCTATATATTATATATTTTAGCTATTTAATTATATGGAATATTTTTAATTTCTCTACTTCTAAACTCATATATACTAATATTTAACTATAAGACATTGTAAGAATTGTTTTCCAATATTAATTAAACTTAGAAACCTTAGATATCTTAAATTTTAATATTACTAAAACTGCAAATCTAATAATCTCACAAAATATAAATGTAAGAATGGAATTCTTATATTTAGTGTGTGGATATTCTAGAATAATATTTCTTAATAAAATCTTAATATACGAGGGCACAGCGAAAATATTTTTTAAAAAGTTTTATAATATTGTTTTAGTCCCAAAAAAAAAAGTTTTATAATATTGTTCTTGTCTTTATTTGTTGTAGAATATAGGCTTGACTAACCGTGGGATTGTAATTATATATCATATTAATTTGGATTTTGGGGGAGAAAATAAATTAATGGGGGCATAATCTTGTTTTAACATGGGGGCATTAAATTGATGGTCAACAAAATTACATCGATTCACAAAATCTGAGTGAGGGCATGTGCCCCCTCCTTGTATAAGGTAGTTCCGCCCCTGTCCAGGATCAGTGATTACTTCTTCTTTTTTTGGAACACGATCAGTGATTACTTCATAGTTCATATAATGATCAGAAGATTCAAGTAAATAGGGATCAAAGGTCAGAAGGCGTTCTCTGAGCGTGAACACTTAGATGACTATGGTAGCCACATTCCATCGCATATACATTTTCTTCTTACGACATTCGCTTTTAAAGAAGTGACGGAAACGTGTAAACTAGTTTCCTTAGGTTTTATTTTGTTAGCCTTCTTCGTTTGTACTAGATTTCGGAAATCTAATTCCATCGAAATATATTTCCTATGATAATATCCTGAATATTTTTTTTACCAAAAGATAGCGATTATTCAAAGACGAGACCACCAACAGAATCCAATATAAGTGGGCTAATCTATATATGTCCAATTAGTATGCCGAGCTTTGGTATCCATTGCCAAGTCTACAAGGACCAAAAAGTCGGGCCAAAGAACGAAGTTTGCGTGATCTCCTCCAAAACTAACGTTGTTATAGTTTACACATATTGAAGTCTAATCTACGGCTTGCATTATATTATAGTTTAGAAAGAAAAAAAGAAGATAACTTTCTTATTTAGTAATTAATAGAGAAATGATTGTTCGTGAATATTTATTTATGCAATGTAAAGTAGAGAATAGTTGTCATTTTCTTGGACACATTTTCTTGGACAAATAAGGTAATCTCTCGTGAAGATATATGTTGCTAGTTGTAAAAACATATGCATGTCATAACCATTTGTTAAAAAAAATTAGCGATTATTTGTGATCGAATTAGTGATGGCTTGTAGGTACCTCATTTCATGTAATGTAAGAAATAAATAAGGGATAGCGATTGATTTGAAATGTATAATTATGTCATCATTACTTATATAACTTATATCAATTATCTTGAAAAGTGTTTTATTCATTATTAATATTACACACTAGTATTGTTACAAAAATATTACACACTAGTAAAAACGAGAATAAGATCAAGTGAATAACACTGAGCATGCATGCAAACTACTAAGTAACGTGCATGGAGTGCCAAATTGTTAACGGTCACTGCAGTTTCTGATTTAGTGACGTCGGTTACCAACACCACCACCACCAGCACCCCCTCCTGCACCGCCTCCGGCTCCAACTCCTCCGCCTGCTCCAACTCCTACACCAACATTTGCTCCGCTTCCTACACCACCACCAACTCCTCCACCACCTCCTAGACCACCACCAAGCCCTCCACCTCCTCCGACACCACCGCCAAGACCGCCTCTACCTCCACCTCCTACAGCACCACCTCCAGCGCCTCCAGCATTTCCTCCGACACCACCAACAGCACCACTGACATCACCTCCAGCGCCTACTCCACCTCCAACTACACCTCCAAGAGCACCACCGGCACCACCTCCAGCGCCTACTCCACCTCCAACAGCGCCACCAACATTTCCTCCAACACCACTTCCAACACCACCACCAAGACCACCTCCAGCACCTCCACCACCTCCAGCACCTCCACCACCTCCAACAACACCACCGACACCACCTCCGGCACCTACTCCACCTCCAACAGCACCACCTGCACCTCCTCCAGCATTTCCTCCTACACCACCTCCAACACCACCACCTGCACTACCCCCTCCGCCTACTCCTCCTCCACCTCCAGTATTTCCTCCAACAGCACCACCGACACCACCTCCAACATTTCCTCCGGCACCACCTCCAACAGCACCACCTGCACCACCTCCTGCGCCTATTCCACCTCCTGCATTTCCTCCGGCACCACCTCCAACAGCACCACCGACACCACCTCTAACAGCACCACCGGCACCACCTCCAGCATTTCCTCCGGCACCACCTCCAACACCACCTCCACCACCTAGACCAACTCCTCCACCTATACCACCTCCACCTCCAATAGCACCACCGACACCACCTCCGACGCCTATTCCACCTCCAACTGCACCTCCTCCGGCAGCACCTGCACTACCCCCTCCGCCTACTACACCTCCAACAACGCCTCCAGTACCTCCTCCAGCACCACTTCCACCTCCACCTCCTGCTCCTACACCACCGCCAACACCTCCACCAACAGCACCACCACCACGGCCCCCTCCACCAACAGCACCACCACCACGGCCCCCTCCACCACCGATTCCTCCTCCGGCTCCTACACCACCGCTAGCTCCACCACTACCACGTCCACCGCTACCACGACCTCCTCCACCAACACCGCCACCTCCACCAACTCTGCCACCAGCACCGCCACCTATACCTCCTCCAACAACACCACCAACATCTCCTCCGACACCACCTCCAACGGCACCACCAACACCTCCTCCAACAACGCCTCCAGCACCTCCTCCGGCACCACCTCTAACAGCACCACCGGTGCCACCTCCAGCGCCTACTCCACCTCCAGCATTTCCTCCAACAGCTCCACTTGCACCACCTCCAGCACCTACTCCACCTCCACCTCCACCTCCAGCATTTCCTCCGGCACTACCTCCAATAACACCACCTCCAGCATTTCCTGCAGCACCACCTCCAACAGAACCACCGGCACCACCTCCAGCACCTACTCCACCTCCAACAACGCCTTCGACACCACCTCCAACACCACCTCCACCACCTAGACCAACTCCTCCACCTCCACCTCCAACAACACCACCAATACCACCTCCGGTATTTCCTCCGGCACCACCTGCACTACCCCCTCCGCCTACTCCACCTCCAATAACGCCTCCTGCATCACCTCCAACTGCACCACCAGCACCTCCTCCACCTCCTGCTCCTACACCTCCACCAACAGCACCACCACCACGACCTCCTCCACCAACACTGCCACCTCCACCAACTCTACCACCAGCACCGCCACCTATACCTCCTCCAACAGCACCACCAACAGCTCCTCCGACACCACCTCCAACAGCACCACCAGCACCTCCTCCAACAACGCCTCCTGCACCTCCTCCAGCACCACCGGTGCCACTTCCAACACTACCTCCAACAGCACCTCCGACACCACCACCATCTCTTACTCCACCCCCGGCTCCTACACCACCTCCAATAGCACCCCCAACACCTCCTCCGGCACCACCGCCTACTCCACCTCCGGCTCCTACACCACTGCCAACACTTCCACCAGCACCACCACCACCCCTAGCTTTGCCACTACCACGTCCTTTTCCACGTCCACCACCACCACCATGTCCTCCTCCACCAACACTGCCACCTACACCACCACCAACTCCCCCTCCAACGCCACTACCTATACCACCACCAGCACGTTCACCACCACTACCTTTTCCACCACCACTACGTCGATCACCACGGCGTCCTCCACTACCACCAGCACTGCCACTTCCACCTCCTCCTCCACCACCACCACCAGCTCCACCACCAACTCCTCCTCCGGCTCCAATACCACCACCTGCACCTCCGCCAGCACTACCACCACCGCCTGTACCTCCTCCTCCTCCAATTCCAGCTCCGACTCCAATGCCACCGCTAGCACCACCTCCTGCTCCAATACTGCCTCGAGCACCTTCACCTCCACCAGCACCTGCACCTGCAGCACCTGCAGCACCGCCTCTTTTACTTTTGTGATGTCGGCTTTTGACATTGTCATGATCACTTGTACCAGATAATTGTCCCAACACTTGAGTCGACATGAATAGCACCATCACACAAGCCACTACCCAGCCCCTTCTCACAAACTTCCCCATACTCTTTCTCTTTTAATTTCTCTCTCTCTCTTAATATACACACGAAACACACTCAATCAAGAAAGATTCCCAAACAATATAAGCTCGATCAGTACTAGATATTTGTTTATACCATGGCGAGAACCCTATTTATAGCCAAAACCCCATCAACAGACACACATACACGCGTCCTTTAATCACAGGTTCATGATAAAGATGAAAACCCACTCAATACTCTTAAATCTCGAAAACGCGTCTAAGCTACTTGGTCGACATGAATACGCAATATAGTCTTCTATAAGCACTAACATATTCATTAAAGCTGATGATGATGATCACTTATTAGAAAACTCATGCAATATTTTTCACTATTCATGTAACAGCAGTGGTTTTTACTTAGTGGAATATTATACGTGCCTCTTTTCATCTCTTGCCAATACGCACTTCCATAAACCATCATGCTATTTTGAGTGCCGTTTTCTTTTTTGGGATTTTTTATATCCTACAAGGTCAAAAGGATTGCAATTAATTATTTACAATGCGTGGCACACAAGGTTTCACATTACAAAAAAAACTGCGTTCTTTTAAGACGTAAATATTTAAAATGAATATTTTAGACGAAATTCATTATATTTTTTTCTAAGAAAAATATATTGTGAAATGAATTGGATGGAAAAAAGAGATTTTGGTTCCGGTGTCCAGCACTTTGTCGTCGGTTCAGAAACCTTTATCCTATTGTTGGTCTGCAAGTTTATCAGAGATATATGTATTTCATCAGAAGTGAATTTTGTCGAGACAAAGCTGGAGCGGAAGTACATCCATGGTGATGGTTTGTGGTGCTTGTTTTTATGGTTTTCAATCTCTTTTCGTCTTTTTGAATATAGGTCCATCGATTGGAAGTAATCGTTTAGATTTTGAAAATTTGGGTTAATAGTTAGATTTACGGAAAGACATGCGCCAGTGTACAAATCTTCATATTTGTTGACAGTGTGGAATAGCTATTTCCGCTATCGTTTTTGTAATTGAGTAGCGTCTACATATCCTTGTCGTTATTTTACCGGATTTCTACCAAAAAAATCTCTTTTTCTAGGGTTTTAATTTTTCGGGTAATAGTTAGGTGTTGAGTTTTTTTAGTAATCTCTTGTCTTCGATCTTTTTTGGAGCTTTGTAATGGGATCTAAAAATAGGTTTCAATATGAAAAAACTTATTTTTGGCAAGTAGTTTCGCTAGGTTCTTTACATTTTCGTAGAGTTTTATCCTTTTCATCGATGGACTTAGTTTCATAAACTTACTTTATTGTATGGTTTATGTTTTTCATATGTCTCCTTTTCATAGGGCTTTTGTCTCCGGATAAATTCTGTTTCTGCCGACTTTTGTCTCCGGAAATTTTTTGTTCTATGCCGGCTTTTGTTTCCAGGGAAATATTATGTTCCGTTGGCTTTGTCTGTTTCAATATTCTAGTAATAAAATAAAGATCTCAGCATTAAAAAAAAATTGATTTTCGTAACAAATTGTCTCAATATTATTTATGTTATCATATTTTAATAAATTATTAAAACTAAAAAACAAAAATACTTTATGTATTTAGTAAAAAATTGCGATAAACATATTACGAGGATTTATCATACAATAGATTAGGTCTCGCATGATATGAGGATAAAATATAAACTATATTAGACTCTTAAATTGATAACTTGTGTAAATATGACCCGAATAATTAGATTATAAATTAAGACCGATGTTTAGTTATTCTAGATATAATGTTTTGTAATTCATAATTAAGAAAATTCAAAATTTATGCATATTACCCATAAACATGGTAAACATTCCTTCTAAAATGAGAGAGTTCCAAAAATAAAATTCAAATCTTAATTTAAAGTTTATATTTCTGAATTTTTTTCATTTGATTCTTATAAAACTATAAATAAACATGATACCAAAATGTTATTAATCTAATTTATATATTATGAATCTTATATAAATTTTATAGTTTACATTTTTATTTATTTTGTAATTTCTATTTTTCTCTTACTTTATTTTTTGGGTTGATTTTATTAGTTTCTATTTAAATAAAACATAATTTATTTTTTGTTTATTTGTCTTATAGGAAATTTTATATTATTACATTGTTATTTTCCGTTTTTACACATGTCACGATCTCGTGAGTTAAAATCTTAATTTATGTTTTTATTTTTTTATTTTTATTCAGATTATTATTTTGATACATGTCTTTTTTTAGTTTCTATTTAAATAAAACACAATTTCTTTTTCCTTTTTTTGATATTTTATCTTAGGGACAATCTCAATAATACTATTTTTAGTGTACCACTATTCAAAAATAATATCACACGATGATTATTTTAAAAAATACTACTACTTAGTATTAAAATAGGCTAAATTACCCTTCATTCAAAAGCAGGAGAAACATTGTATATATCATATCATGCGATTTGCTTATTCTAACCCGCTGCAATGCATTCAACATCGCCGTCGAACCAGGTTCGGCCCAACAAAAATGGTGGTCCGAGACAAGAAAAAAAATGTGGCCCTTTATAAAATGTATAAAATAAAAGTTTTAAGGCATAATTCCAATTTAATTTGAAAATCATTGGGAAAAAAAAAAAACTTGATATAAAAAAAAGATAAGTATAAAAAAAAATTGGTGGCCTTGTAAAACATGAAAACATTAATTTTGTGGCTTATCAAAAACTAAAAAAAAGTGGTCCAATGCCATGGCCTAGCCTGCCTAGCCTCTAGGCCGGGCATGCGTCGAGCCTCACCAAGCTTTGACGTGATCCGCCCAGTTTCATCAAGATTCTCCATCTCCGTCGAACTCGTCATCTTTGCCAAGCCTCACCGTCTCCTTCAAGCTTCGCCCTCTCCATCGAGCATCGCAATCTCCGTCGAGCATTCGCCATCATGGTAAGCATTACAGATTTTTTTGCTTCAATCCTGGTTTTCGAGTCAATAATTGGATAAATGCGAGAGATTTGGCGAATTTGGGTTTGAATATCACGTTTTTTTGTTCATAGATTTGACAATGTTCGAATTGTTTTTGACTTTTGTGTTCTAATGATAATAATGTTTTGATGATTGATTTAGGAGTTTTGAGTAGGCAACGAAGAGCTTGTTAATATATATGAGGAGAGGATTGGTGACAATGGTTATCTTCGTTACAGACCGTACCAACAATTATGTCGATGGAAAACTTTTATTTCAGTGAACCAAGTAATGTTTCTTTTGTGATGATGTGAATCTTCTAGGCTTGATATTGCTTTGTTCATTGATACGTCAAAGATGAAATCAAAAGATGTTTCAATGTGTTTATAAGGATTTATAAAAATATTGTTTGCTATAGCAGAGTCTGGTTTTTGTTCACCAAGCTATGCTTGTCTCTCATTTGCCTTTACTATTGGTGATGTGCCTATCAACCTAACGGCTATTCCCATAATGTTTTGTTTGTTATATCATCAATCTACATCTTTGATGTTTCGCCAAATATGGTGATGTGATTCTGTGGTGATGTGATTTTGGTGATTTCGTGATTCGAAATTGCGAAAGGCATTACATACCGTGTAACCTCTAATCTAATTGAGAGATCCATTGTGTGGACAATGACACTTCCGGAGGACATTGTTCAGGTATGAAAAAATCTTGGTCAATTTGTAGTATTGGCTAATGTTAATTATGTGGCTTGCTTCTTGAATCTCACAACTACAATATCTTTGAGAAAAATGATTCCTTGAACCCAGAGCTTGCAACTGTTATCAATACTCCAATATGGTCTTGAATATGTTTGTTTGTGAGGATAAGCTTGTGCTTTTTCACTCTGATGTATCTATCACTTTCTTATGTGTTTCATTTCATCATTCTCTAAGTGATGGAAGTCAAACTATGATTCCCATCTCTTGATTGTCTTTGGATGGCTCAAGGTTTTGATATAACCGTTTAAAGTTCAATGTGTTGTATTATTTGTATTTCAGATCCATGTATATGGGCATGTTTATCAAAATTGTTTTGCTTGAGTGTTTCTTTTATAAGTTTTTTTTCGAAGCTCCTTCTTTAAGAATGAGATATTTGCTTATAGAAAAATATCATACTTATAAAAAAACGACATTGAAATGAGTTACGGATTATGAAATAGTAAATGAAGTAAAGAAATGAATCCCGTGTATGATTTGAAGGGTTTCTTAAGATCATTATGTGAATCTGTTGTATCTAGTATTTTCTTGTGCTCTTGATTTCCATCTTCTTTTCTCTGTTGCATACGTTTCTCCTAAGGCCCAAGATTCCATTTGTGTTACTTGTGTATGAGGCTGAAGACTTGAATGATGAACCAAAGCCCAATGAACCTAGAGAGTCAGGGAAGGAAAAACTGAATGTTAAAGAGCCTAGAAAGTCAACTGGACACACCTGGAAGCTAAAGATATAAAACTCTGTGTCTTTTGGCTGATAAAGAAACTGCTTTTGCTATTTCTAGATAAGAAAACTCTTTTGATTTATAGTCTTATAATTCAGCGTTGTTCCATATAGTAGATAAGATATTGTTTATAAGGTCTTATAAATTAGTTCATAAGACAATATCTCATCGTCATTTGGATAATCTTGAAATAAAAACAAGACAATGTTTATAAATTTATAGACATACGGCTTTAAAAGACATAAAAAAAGATATTGCAAACGAAAATGGTTTATATGTTTTTTATATGGATTTATGTGATTTTAAAAAACTAAAAGAATGTTCATAAATCCTAGAATGGATTTCTAATAGAGTCCATCTGGCCGAGTGGTTAAGGCGTGTGTCATAAGTGCATGGGATTTTTCCGTGAGAGTTTGAATCTCTCAAACATCGAAGTTGTTTATATGGATTTATATATTTTTATATAATTTTAAAAGGATTTATATGATTTTACAAAGATATTACAAGATGTTTGAGTGTGAGTTTCACTAAAAATCCATCAGTTATGTAATCAATTTAAAACGTACTAACAATAATGGTTTTATATGGTTTTAAAAGAATTGTTTATAAAACCGAAACAAGTTTATATGGTTTGTATTAGAATGATTTTTCAATAGGGTCTCTTTGACTGAGTGGTTAAGGCGTGTGTTTGCTAAATGCATGGAGTTTCCCCACTAGAAACTCTCAAATGTCAAAGCTTTTATATGGATTTATATTGTTTTATATAATTTTAAAAGAAATTTATATGGTTTTATAAAGATTTAATAAGTTGACAAATGAGAGTTTCATCAAAATTTATATGATTTATATGGTTTTATATAGTTTTAAAAGAATTTATATGGTTTTATAAAGATTTAACAGGATGTTTGAATGGGAGTTTCACCAAAAATCCATTTCTGTGACCAATTTAAAACATTTTAAAAGTCCATTATAAAGTTTTGTAAAAACCAGTAACAATAATCTTTTTTAAAAAATGTATTAAGTCTTATAAAAAATATTTCAATAGAAGGAAGTTTACATTTTGTTATAGTGTGATGTGTACCTGACACACTCCTCCCAAGGATGCTCACTCTACGGTTTGGGTAAGACGGGATAAGCCTTGCAAACGACGAATCGCTTCAAGGGATGTGGATCGAATGGTCTCACAAGGGTTGTGGAAGGCCCTTGATATTCCGCTTTGATTCTTTTGGATATGACTCACCAAAAGCATCAAAGGATTTCGATGGATATTACTCACCAACGAGATTGATCTAGAGAGAAAAGAGATTTTTGATAAAAGACTAGATAAGAAATCGCAAATGAGAGTACAAGGGTTTTAAAGAGAAACAAAGACCATGCATGAAGGAGAGAGGAATACATTAACTCTCCTTCGAAAATGACAAGGCAATAAACACAAAGTTTGAACAAAGACTAAAATTAAAAACAAGTTTGAATGCCCCTTTATCTTCCATGCGAATTTGCCCC
>PKML01017881.1:10000-23525 GCA_002933935.1 Eutrema yunnanense | reverse complement strand
TTATTTGACGGGGAGGGCTGATCGCCGAATAGGTTACGGCGGGTGCGATGGTGTTCGGGAGTTTGGGCTTCTTGGGAGTTGAGGTCGTTGACTTGATCTTGGCATGCTGCTTGTGCTGCGGTGATTTGGTCAAAACGTTCGCTCGTTCCACGGGTGAGCTCGTCTATTCTTGCGAGGAGTGTTCCGAAGAGGGCAGGAATGTCGATCGATCCTGCAGTGGATACGTCGCCGACCAATGGGGTTACCTGGATAGTTTCGAGGATCGCGGCGGTAGTCGGTATATTTGTGCTATTCTGTCGGTTCGGAGCTGGCTCGGGTCCGATAGGTCGAGGTGTCGTGGATGGTTGTTCCGACATCGTTGAGTTATTTTATTCGCCGAACTGCTTTTTGCGTTGAGAAATCTCTGAGCCCCACGGTGGGCGCCAATTGTTGTATCGGTTATTAGCACACCGATATAACTTATATTCTTATCGTATCAAGGCTCGGAGAACTTCGTTTAGGTTAAAGTCTTAGGTCGGCGTATATTGTAATCGAACGAGGTCGGTTTGAATAGACACGGCTGTACTGTTTTCTTATAAGTAAATAGCAATATCGGTTCTTTCTGGCGCGCCGATATTACTATATACGATTAGTTTAAAGTCTTGAGTCGACGTGTATTATAATCGAAAGAGGTCGGTTTGAATTGAGATGGTTACACTGTCCTCTTATAAGTGAGCAGTAATTTCGGTCCCCCTTTTACTAATGAGGGTACTCCTCTATTTATACTAAGTTCAAAATGGCGGTTTAGAGCCCCTAAAACCCTAATTTGTACGGTCGGTCAGGACGGATTTGGCGGTCGGGCAGGACGAATGAAGATGGGTCAGGACAGCTCGCTTGGTTGGGTAGAGTGTACTGACCGGTCTCGGTGGCAGTCCACCTATTCTTCCTTGTACGGCCGATCTGGATGGGCTTTACCCTCTTGGCGGGCCGGTCGCTTAATGGGCCGATCGCTCGGATGGGCCGATCCCGATCCTGTTCGTGGGCCTTTTAAGAAAGGTGGGGGGTCGCGAGACCCACCTCCAACAACGATTTTTTTTTTACTGCAAGCAAAGAAAAAAAAAGAGAGTTGAAGAATCGTCAATACATCCCAAAATTTTGATATTTTTGAGAAACAAGGAGACTGCAAACGAAAGTGGTCAGTAACCTTCCTAAATCAGGTGGAGCGAATTGGTCATGGACGGGGGTCAAGAGTTGTGTGTTTTGTCCAAATGAGTTCTATTCTTTAATTGAATATTCCTTTGTGTTGTTACTTTAATCCGTGAAGTTGTATATAACATATGTAAAAGTCTATAGATTTGAGTTGTATAAAAGTGAAGTTGTAAAATTTGCAATCATCAAGTCTATAGATTTTAGCTACTTTACTTGTTTTAGGTTTAGTCTATACTTTTACATAAAGTCTATAGGTTTAGTCCAATCATCAAGACTGAATAAGATGGTTTTATAAAGATTTAAATGGTTTTATAAAGATTTAATAAGATGTCTGAGTCATAATTTCACTAAAAATCCATCAGTTGTGTGACCAAATTAAAAATTCCATTATAAAGCTTTGTAGAAACCACTAACAATAATGTCTTTACAAAAATGTATAAGATCTTATAAATAAAATTTTGACAGTTCTGATATATAAAACACATGAGTAATCGAGTTCTCCCATTTCTATTTTCTGCAACAAGAACCCACATGATGACTAAATCGTCTTCTAATGCCTCTTATCTTTGTTTCTAAGCTAATGTGGCCTTTTGAAAAGCTTCTAGCGATTTTCTAGCATGCAACTCCATTTTAAGATCTTCTTGTTTGAGATTCCATGAATCTGGCATCCTTGCCTTTCTTCATGGCCTTATCTTATTGCGAGTTGCCACATTGTTAATGGAGTTTCACCAAAAATCTATATTGTTTATATGGTTTTATATAGTTTTAAAATGATTTATATGATTTTATAAAGATTTACCAAAATGTCATGTGGGAGTTTTACCAAAAATCCATATGATTTATATGTATTTATATGGTTTTATATAATTTTAAAAGGATTTAAATGGTTTTATAAAGATTTAATAAGATGTATGAGTGGGAATTTCACCAAAAATTCATTAGTTATTCTGACCAATTTAAAAAATTCATTATAAAGTTTTGTAAAAACAGTAACAATAATGTCTTTACAAAAATGTACCCGGTCTTATAAATAAAGTTTTGAAGTTTCGGATCCATAAACACATATAAGTAATCGAGTTCATTTCTCTTTGCAACTTTGGAAAGAAAAAAAACAGCAAACAAAACACCTCGTGCCCAACAAGAAGACGAGGTAATTTGGATGTTGTTATTCTCTATCATGGTAATTTATAAACAAAACACCTCGTGATCAAAGAATTGAGGCATTGGCAAAGTAGAATTGAAGATACACGATTTCTTTGGGTCAAAAGAGATCTGAACAAGCATGTTGATATTATGGCAAAACATTCAATTCCTTTTGATAGAGAATTTTAATTTCACTCTTATGTTCCTCATGTCTATTACTAATGTTTTGCATGACGACTTTGTAAACTCTCTATATCAGTAATCAATCATATGTTACAAGAAAAAAACTTATAGAACTTTATAAATATATTTATAACCCCCTTTACAAAGCTTTATAAAGAAGAGAAACTAACGTTAAATTCCAACGCTCAGATTTGTTTCTAGTGAATACCATTTCTTTTTACAAGCTTTGTCATGGAGAAGACATTATATGTTGACACAGAGAATTCTCCAAAAATCAGCAACGATAAGGGTAACTCAAATGTAAAAATCTTGCCATAAACCATGCGTCTCTTCCAATTCTGCCTGCAAATTGAGTTTTCGTTAGAGATAAAACACAAAGTAGGAATTTGACGGTTCCTCTGTGTGCTTATTCATTGTTTTCTTAGCAAGCAATAACAATGGAAAGATCTTTTACCAAACTTCAGGTCAGCTAATGCAGCCTCAAGACGTTTGTGGCAATCCGGAATCATCATCCCTAACTCATCCAACACATTTTTGATTTTCCTGCATCATCAAATTGACAAATAGGAAAAATGAATATGAATTCGGTATGTAACATTTGGTTACATGATACAAATGACTAAATCACAAAGAAATGTCAACCCTGTATATATGAAACTGAACTTATTAGCTTTGTCCAATTCTCAAAATCTATATATGAAACTGAATCAAAAATAATAATCAGAATCTCATGAATCATACTCCTAAATAAGGTCTAGTGAGAAAGTGTTTTACCTTTTCTCTGTACATGCTCTTGAGCCTATTAGCTTCCTCATCCCTGGGTTAATCAAGTTTCTCCTCCAAATCCCACATTGCTCATATGTGTCTTTCTTCAATCGTGTTTGCACCTTCTGTTACATATTCTTCTATCTTTTCCGCCATTTTGTAACAACATAACTCGGTTTTTATGTTGTTATATAAGCGCGCGTGCGGCCCAGAACATCTAACGGCATCACAGATCTGTTACGACTTCTCCTTCCTCTAAATGATAAGGTTTAGTGGACTTTTCGCGACGTCGCAGACAGTGAACCTCCCATTTTCTCTTGAAACATAAGGTGTTTCTTCCACGAGTTTCCGATCATTGGAACAGTTTTATGGTCGATGGGACAGCAATGTTCATATTCTCAAAGAAACTGAAATCGTTGAAGCAAGTACTAAAGGAATTAAACAAGGATCATTTCTTGGATCTCGAAAACAGAGTTCAAGAGGCTCAAGAGGAACTCCAGAGTAGGCATAATAGTTTCTTAGCTAACCCTAGTCCGCACCTTGCTGGGTTAGAGAAGAAAGCTTACAAGAAATGGTTCAATCTAGCTTTGGCTGAGGAGAGATTCTTCCAGCAGAGAGCAAGAGTGAATTGGATGGATACTGGAGATTGTAACTCAGCTTATTTTCATCGTGTGGTGGCTGTCAGGAGATCCAGAAATCAGATCCATTACCTGATTGACCAATCTGGACAAAGATTGGAGAAAATTGAAGATGTGCAAAAGCATTGCGTAGACTTTTACACTGAGTTGCTAGGAAGTCAGCCAACAGCTCTATCCGAAGATGATAAAGATCTCATCGAAATGCTTACTCCTTTTCGATGTACAGAGGCATCAAAGGAAATATTGACGAAGACGGTCTCCCATGAGGAAATTAAAAGAGAAGTATTTTGTCTGCCTGCAAAGAAATCTCCTAGCCCAGATGGTTTCACTGGTGAATTCGCCTTAGGAAAAGTTGGGACATAGTGGGAAATGATCTTATTGCGGCAGTCCAGGAGTTCTTTTTCCTCGGGTCATATTCTTAAGCAGTGGAACGCAACTGCTATCACCCTCGCTCCTAAGACTCAAGGAGCATAAAAACTTACTAATTTCAGACTCATGGTTAGCTAATTTAGATCGTCTACCTACAAAGACAAGGATGATCTCTTGGGGGTTATTTGTTCCGATCACATGTTGCCTCTACAACTCTATGCCAGAAGCTCGGAACCATCTATTCATCTCTTGCAACTTCTCCAAGCAGGTTTGGAACAACATCCTTAGCCGACTTTGCTCTAATATTGTTTCTCTTGCAAACTGGGATTCTCTTATTGCTTGGATGATGTCTTCCACTCGCCACCTATCCACTACTTTGAAAAGAATTGTTGTTCAAGCCACAGTTTACTTCTTATGGAGAGAACGAAACAACCGTATTCACTTAGTCCCCTCCACCCCGGTGGAAGGCCTCTTCAAACAAATAGATCGATCTATCAGGGACACTCTGCTCGCAAGACTCTCCAAGAAGGGATGCAATGGTTTGCTCTCCCAATGGTTTACCAACTCTTAGGTTCCATGGATGTAACTCTTGTTTCTCGCTTAGTTTCTTCACGCTGTTAATTGTTTTTTTTTTTGGGCCTCTGAAGCTTTATGTTTTTTTAGTAAAAGCAATGTAATCGAACTCTTGTTCCTTTTTTGATAATTAATTCACATTTTATCAAAAAAAAAAAAGATAATATTTTCAAGTCAACCATTGAGAGGATGAATGGTTGAGGTCCTTACCCATCTAGTTCTTATTTATGTAATTGAAGCAGTCTCCGATCTTTATTTTGTCATATCTTCCATATCTAGTAGATGTCATAATACATTGATCATTTTGTCATCAATCATTATGTTTGCTTACTCAGTTACTCAGTCGGATTATTGAATGCTTGGCACTCTGATTGGGATTGAATCTTTTATTTGTCTTTCACTTCTTTTGCTTACTTAGTTACTCTGTTTGGGAATAAATGAAGAGAATCGTTTCTTTGTCTTTCACTATGTTTGCTATGTATTAGGTGACTATTGTGTACTGTCTTTCTTCGTCTTTCACTTTGTTTGCTATGTATTAGCCTACTAGGTGACTACTGTCTTTCTCTGTCTTTATTCGTCTATGACTATATGTATTAGGTGACTAGTGACTACTGTCTGAAAGCTTTAGGATTGTATCATTGAAAAACCTAGAAGGCAGAAGCTTTGGGACTGAATCTTTTAGTGTTTTACATTTTTATGCAGATGACATCTTGTGACCATCGACCAAACAATAATGTTCCAATGGATGAAGATGATGAACTTGATGTAACAGACGCGAATGTTAAAACACCAAGTCCTGGAAGTGGAAAGAAAGGCAAGAGGAACATAATTGCAGGAGTGAGTGGTTGTGGTTCTAAGACAAGGAAGAAGCCAAGGTCTTGGGTATGAGAACACTACACCAGACACAAAAACAATTATGAAAAATGTAATTGTCATTATTGTGGTAGAGAAATGGCTTGTCTAACCAAGTCTGGCACATCCAATCTGAAACATATAAATTTTGTCGATATCATCGGACCTAATGGACCAAGAATTATTGGACTACCACTAGACTCGTCAGTGTACAATGCTACTACGGCGGGGTTAAGTTGGAGAGTTCCTCCACTCAGATCTAGAAATGCAGAGGTTTGTGTTCTTCAGAATACTCTGACTTCAACTGTTCCACCAAGTTTGCAGAGCGGATCAGATGTTTATACTTGGGGCCTGGAAGGATCGAGACGTCACTACTTTTCGACAAAGACCACTTGGGAATTGCTAAGACCTACATGTCAGTTGGTAACATGGTTCAAAGCTGTTTGGTTTAGACATGCGGTACCGAGACATGTTTTTCACTTTTGGTTAGCTAATTTGGATCGTCATCCTACAAAGGCAAATATGATCTCTTGGGGATTATCTGTTCCGATCACATGTTGCCTCTACAACTCTATGCCAGAAGCTCGGGACCATCTATTCATCTCTTGCAATTTCTCCAAGCAGGTTTGGAACAACGTCCTTAGCCGACTTTGCTCTATTATTGTTTCTCTTGCAAACTGGGATTCTCTTATTGCTTGGATGATGTCTTCCACTCGCCACCTATCCACTACTTTGAAAAGAATTGTTGTTCAAGCCATAGTTTACTTCTTATGGAGAGAACGAAACAACCGTATTCACTTAGTCCCCTCCACCCCGGTGGAAGGCCTAGTCCCCTCCACCCCGGTGGAAGGCCTCTTCAAACAAATAGATCGATCTATCAGGGACACTCTGCTCGCAAGACTCTCCAAGAAGGGATGCAATGGTTTGCTCTCCCAATGGTTTACCAACTCTTAGGTTCTATGGATGTAACTCTTGTTTCTCGCTTAGTTTCTTCAGGTTGTTAATTTTTTTTTGGGCCTCTGAAGCTTTATGTTTTTTAGTAAAAGCAATGTAATCGAACTCTTGTTCCTTTTTTGATAATTAATTTACATTTTATCAAAAAAAAAATGATAATATTTTCAAGTCAACCATTGAGAGGATGAATGGTTGAGGTCCTTACCCATCTAGTTCTTATTTCTGTAATTGAAGCAGTCTCCGATCTTTATTTTGTCATATCTTCCATCTCTAGTAGCTTGTCATAATACATTGATCATTTTTTCATAAATCATTGTGTTTGTTTACTTAGTCGGATTATTGAAGGCTTGGCACTCTGATTGGGATTGAATCTTTTATTTGTCTTTCACTCTGTTTGCTTACTCAGTTAATCTGTTTGGGAATAAATGAAGAGAATCGTTTCTTTGTCTTTCACTATGTTTGCTATGTATTAGGTGACTATTGTGTACTGTCTTTCTTCGTCTTTCGCTTTGTTTGCTATGTATTAGCCTACTAGGTGACTACTGCCTTTCTCTGTCTTTCTTCGTCTATGACTATATGTATTAGGTGACTAGTGACTACTGTATAGAAGCTTTAGGATTGTATCATTGAAAAACCTAGAAGGTAGAAGCTTTGGGATTGAATCTGTTAGTGTTTTACATTTTTATGCAGATGACATCTTGTGACCATCCACCAAACAATAATGTTCCAATGGATGAAGATGATGAACTTGATGTAACAGACGCGAATGTTAAAACACCAAGTCCTGAAAGTGGAAGGAAAGGCAAGAGGAACATAATTGCAGGAGTGAGTGGTTATGGTTCTAAGACAAGGAAGAAGACAAGGTCTTGGGTATGAGAACACTACACCATACACAAAAACAATTATGACAAATGTAATTGTCATTATTGTGGTAGAGAAAGGGCTTGTCTAACCAAGTCTGACACATCCAATCTGAAGAAACATATAAATTTTGGCTGCAAGGCATACATGGCATGGAAGGCTGCTAACAAAGATAGTAACCAAATTTTTTTAACTCCTACTGGTGACGATGGGAATTTGGGTTTCGGTAAGGTCTTTGAACTTTTCTTTAGGGAAGTTGCAAATGAGATGCTGGTTTTATTAGAATTGCCATAGAAAGCTTATCTTGGGAACATTTCACCTCAAAAGTTAAACTGCATAGTCCTCATTCTCGGAGAACAGCCACAAGAGACATTGTGGAGATGTATGTTACAAGGAAAGCAGATATGAAGAGGATTTTTGGGCAGAACAAGCAGATGTTGTCATTGACAACAGATATATGGGTTTTTCCCCATACTGGAGCTAGTTATATGGTCATAACAACTCATTTTATTGATGTTAATTAGCAGTTAAGGAAGATGATCATAGGTTTCAAGAATATTTGTGATCATAAAGGTGCAACGATCTCTGATGTTTTACTTGAGTGTTTGGCAGAGTGTGAGATAAAGAGAGTCTTTTGCATCACCGTAGATAATGCCACATCTAACAATTCATCTAGGAGGAGATTCAAGGAAGCATTTAAGTAACTTGGAGATGATGCATTGGTTCTCAAAGGAGAGTATCTGCATTTAAGGTGTGCTACTCATATAGTGAACTTGATTGTGAAAGATGGTTTGCAGGAGATAGATAATAGTGTGGTTGCTATTAGAAATGCTATTAGGGAAAGTTAAAAGTTTCAATGTTTTCAAGTACTTTGGATGTCAAATTTAAACTGTGGATGAGTTGTTTTGTGATTTTTGATTTGTGTTAAGACTTAAGACAAAGTGTTAAAAAAACTGTTTCAGATTCGGTTATTTTGTTTAAATTTTGGGTATTATACAATATTTCGGGAAGATTTTTTGGTTTCGGGTATAATTTAACTAAACCGAAGTTACCCGAATTATTTTGGGTTTTTTACCGGTTCTGAAAAATGAGAACCGATCCAACCCATAACCGTTGGAACCGAAACCGAACCGAAAAACTTTTGGTTCCTAAATGGATCCAAAACACTTATATATGATAGATCCAGATCCGATCGGTTTCTACCCGGAACTAAACCGAAAATTCGAATGCACATGCCTACTAAAAAGAGTAGAAAAATAGATAATAGAGAAAATGGTATTTTGCAATCAATATTTTATTAATATGTCATAGATCTAAATTGGACTCTCCGAAATCATACCTAGCAACCGTTAATATAACATGTTGGCCGAAAAAAAAAAAACATATACTACCGGAATTGCCAAAATAGAAAGGGAAAAAAGCTTTAAAATACACGAATTCTACAAAATTTGGACGTTTAATACACGAATTATTTTGACACCCACAAAAATACACAGATTAACGTTGTTACCCATTTTAATACTCTAACTTTCAAAATTCGTAGTTTTAACACCAATTCTGTCAGCTCCGTTAATCCGTCGAACATATGTTAAAAAACACTGTTTAGACAAAAAAAAATGTGGGATTATCAAAGGTGAAAAGACCACTTCTTACTGATTTCTGTTTTTCTCCGTGACCAGAATCCGGTTTGTGTTTTTTTTCTCTTCCTTTTTAATCAATTGTTTTCATTTCCCCCACGTCGTGAGCTGATTTGTTACTTTGTTTAATCAATTTTTTTCATTTTACCCAGATTTTCGATGAACTTGATCCATTTATTCTCTCGAGATCTATGGCGGAAGAGCATCGATGTCAGACATCGGTGCATGACGTGCAGGAAACGGGTCGGGTTAACCTCCAAAACTGGACTAAACCCTTCTTCACCAATCCTTGCTCCGGCTTCAGTTCTTATCTTCACGGTGTTACTTGCAACAATGGCAGAATTTACAAACTCTCCTTATAACCAATCTCTCTCTCCGTGGTTCGATTTCGCCTTTCCTTTCCAACTGCACAAATCTCCAATCCCTAGATCTATCTTCCAACCAGATCTCCGGTGACATCCCGTCGGAGTTACAGTTCTTAGTCAACCTTGATGTGCTTAATCTCTCCTCTAATCGTCTCTTCGGTCTAATCTCCCCTCAGCTCGCTCTCTGCGCTTATCTAAACGTCATCGATCTTCACGATAACCGACTCTCCGGTCAAATCCCGCAACAATTGGGGCATCTCGCGAGACTATCCGGTCAGATTCCGCCGAATCTGGGGATGCGAAACGGAAACTTGCCGAGATTCAACTCGAGCTCGTTCGCAGGGAACAATAAATTGTTTGGATATCCGTTGGAGGAGATGTAGAGCAAAGGATTATCAGTAATGGTGATTGTTGGGATTGGGCTTGGAAGTGGAATCATAAGCTTGGTGATTAACTTCGTTTTTCCTGTGTCGAGAGATAGAAGAAAAAAAATAGAAATTGATTTAGGGTTAGTGGGATAAATGTATTTGGGGAAAAATAAATCAGGGGTAACAATGGTCTTTTCATATGTGATAATCCCACGTTTTTTTTAGTTTAAACGGTGTTTTTTTAACATCCGTTCGACCAGATTAACGGAGTTGATGGAATTTGTGTTAAAACTACGGATTTTGAAAGTTGAAGTATTAAAATGGATGCCAACGTTAGGCAGTGTATTTTTGTGGGTGTCAAAATTGTTATTGTATTAAACGTCCAAATTTTGTAGAATTCGTGTATTTTTAAGCTTTTTTTTCTCCCAAACAGAAAATATTGAAGGGGTAGATTGATAATTCTGATCGGAGATGGAGAGAATTATGCAATCGGAGATGGCGAAAAACACGGTGGCTCCGGAGAAATCACCGCTTGAGCTACTTCAAGAGAGCAAAGCCTCCGTCGAAGGAATCGTCGCGAGGATGCTCACCATCAAAAAACAAGGAAACCCCAAATCCGAGAACCGAGAGCTCCTCACTCAGATGTTTCTCAACTTCATCAATCTCCGTCAGGTTCCAATATTTGAAACCTTGAGGTTTGTTTTTTCCCATTTTGCGCAGAATCTCGACAACAACTTACGGAAATTCGTTTTTTTTTCCTTTTCGCAGGCGAATCGTGCGATTCTGACGGAAGAAGAGAAGGTGAAAGCTGAGACGGAGTTAGCAAAATCTCCGGTTGATTTCACGGCGTTGCAGCTTCACAATCTGATGTATGAGAAGAGCCATTACGTCAAAGCTACAAAAGCTTCCAGAGAATTCAAATCCAAGTATCCAAACATCGATCTCTTATCCGAACAAGACTTCCTCAGAGACGCTCCTGAATCAATCAAATCTCAAACGTTATCAAATGATAGTAACCATGATTTGATGCTTAAAAGACTCTATTTTGAGCTCCATCAGGTAACAATTTCTCTTGTCTTTTGCTTAAATGTGTCTACTTTCATTCCCATTAGATCAAATGTTTAAGCTTTATGCGTTTTTCAAACTCAGAGGAAACAACTATGCAAGCTTCGAGCTGATTTGGAACAACAGAAGAAGTGTTTGATGGAAACTAACGCAGAGCGTAACAAGTTTCTGTCAAGTCTTCCTTTGCACCTAAAATCTCTAAAGAAAGCGTCTTTGCCAGTACAGAGCCAGTTGAGTTTGCAGAATCCGAGGAAGCTTAAGTATCATAGTCTAGCTGAGCTTCTTCCTCCACCGCTTTACGTCATATACTCGCAGTTCATGGCACAAAAGGAAGCTTTCGAAGAGAATATCGATATCGAGGTATCTGGGAGTCTTAAGGATGCTCAAACCTATGCCCAGCAGCAAGCAGAACGGAACTCAGGAGGTTAGCAATTGCGAAAACCGTAGTTTAAATAAGTAGTGAGTTGAGTGCTTATTTACTTTTTTTAAAATCTCATGTATGTTCAATAATACAGAGAGTCCAAGATTGGAGGATGATGATGAAGCTGATGACGGAAAAAGGCAAAGGAAGCGACCAAGAAATTGTCCTTCTGATGAGGCAGGACTGTATAGAGTCCATCCTCTTAAAATTGTCCTTCACGTTTATGATGATGAGACTCCTGATGCGAAATCCCATAAACTTGTCATGCTCAACTTTGAGTACTTGTTAAAGTTGAATGTTGTATGTGTTGGCATTGAAGAGTCTACGGATGGACGGTCGGAGAAAAATATCCTATGCAACTTATTTCGAGACGATGCAGGACTTGAGCCTCCTCATCAGGTACATATGCTCTACGTCCATTTTATAACGACTATTTTCTTGAAAGCATTCCTACTCACTCTCTTTTGTTGGCTTGTTACCCTCTATGGTTATTCAGTCAGCCAAGCTCATTCTTGGCGATGGTCATGCATTTGATGAGAGCAGAACATCGAGGCCATATAAGTGGGCACAACATTTAGCGGGGATTGAGATTTTACCTGAAATGTCACCGTTTTTAACTGACAAGGATACTCAAAACAGTGATACAGCTTGTGCTTCTGATCAGCGCAATGTGCAAACTGTTCTGCAAAGAATCCGGTCTCAGAAAAAGCCTAAGCTAACCCTTGTGTGAGCTTTGAAAAGTGACGGTTTGTGATATTTGTAAGCCAGTTAATTTTTTTGGTATCCGAATTTGAAGACTTTTATGGCATTTGTAGACACTTCACAATGTCATGTTGTAATGCGACAATGAGAAGAAACAATCTGAATGATAAGGGCACTCCGACACATTAAGTCTAGTTAAGCATATCAATGTCAAAGTAAAGAGAGATTCTGATCCTGTGTATGATGAATGTTTAGGGAGATTACAATTCAACTAAAGTATGGCGACAACGACTTAATCCACAGCTTTTTTCTTCGGGCTTCCTTGAAGATTTCTCCCTCATCTCCATCTCCTGTTGTATATAATTCACCCACAACAATAAACCTCAAACTCCGTGAATGTGAATGTGAATGTGAATGTGAATGTGAATGTGCAGTGTGGTGTCAAACAAAGTGCAGTTTAGAGATTGGTAACAGCAGTTTGGTGTCAAACAAAGTTTAATTCTAAGACATTCTAAACAGAGAGGATTCAACTCTCTGGTTGCATGTAAGTTTCGCCAGTAGGAACTATTACGGGTTTAAGTCGCATAAACCGTAGAAACAAGTCTCATGTGGTAGCAAAATAGTGTAAAATGGAATAAGAGTTACCTGATTCTTTTGTACTTCCATCATCTCTGCCTGTATTTCATGAGACACACACATACAATGAGAACCTAACAGAAATGAATGTAGCATACGAGCAGATGTCACTGTGTGCTCGGTGAGTACCTGCTTGCTTGTCTTCTTTTAGCTTTGCAACTTCAGCTGAGATATCCGGTTCTCATCCTCGACAACTTCAGAGGAAATTAATTCACAACTGCAACAGATGTAACTTTCACAAGGAAATGAGAGGAACATTAGTATTATATTGAACGCTTTTTTGTCCCATAAGATTCATATTACAGAAATTACACTGGAGTGATGCTGCATTAGAGAACCAAGGGAAGATAAGAAAAAACACTCTCCAGGAAAGGATAGTTATGCTTATGCATCTCTCTCTCTCACTTCATAAAAGGAATAGAAAGCTTGACATACAACAACGAAGATTTGGCATAGAGCCTAAAACAAGAAGAAAAGAAGATGCATGATTTTACGGCATGAAAACAACTCCTACCAAGTTTAATCCAGAGACTTGTAAACTACATAGTGCATGAGTGCATCAGATTAAGCAGAAAACATTTGGCCTAAAGCCTTCAGACTTACATAAGCAATGAAGAATCACATTCAACTCAAACTGTAGATTCAAACAGGACCCAAAGTCACGCATCAACTCGTACAGCAGATTCTAATCTAATGGTTATAGCATGTACTGCAGATTTAATGCTTGAAATGTTGTACATAAACAACAGGGCATTTGGTCTAGTGGTATGATTCTCGCTTTGGGTGCGAGAGGTCCCGAGTTCGA
>PKML01017881.1:0-2500 GCA_002933935.1 Eutrema yunnanense | reverse complement strand
ACAGTCTGTTGTGATTTGCAATTATACAATGCATTACCGAAATGACCGCTTTTAATTGTGATGGCGATGGTGATTCTGCGATTCGTTCCGATCAAGATGCTCCCATGCTCACTCTTTTGGCTCTTTGTTGGACATAAGGTTTGTTCTTATTATTATTTGTACCTTCCCAAGCTTCGGAAGTGATTCCTGTTAATCTGTTATTGTCCACCAGATTCACCGATTTGAGTTGCTGATTTGGGTTGTTAAAATCGATGAGAATTTCATGAAAACAGAAATTGATTTGGGTTCTAGGTACTCATGAAAACAGCCCCCTTCTTTCGAATCAATTTGTGATGATGAAGATAACAAAAATTCAAATTGACAAATTCTAAACCTCGTATTAAAATAATTTCGACATTACTAATTGATGACTCATTCGAGTCTCTAACCAAACGAATCGTCAACAAGTAATGTCAAATTGATAATTGGTATGTGTTGTGTCAGATTACAAAATGAATCATCAACGGGATTAAATCCTCAGCCAGGGATAACTGTTTTTTTTTAGTTTGTTCTCATCATCCACATCCAAATTTCGTTACATCTTTCATAATTTCTCACCAATAAAAAAAAACATAATTTTTCAAAGATAAACTCAAACAAAAGACCGTCCTAGTCAAGAAGAAATTATTTCAACACTCTGTTGAAATTTCAGCAAACAATTATATCTAATCTTCATAGGCATCTTATCAGATTAAGAAACATAGACCAAATCATTATACAGCGGAAATATGAAAAAAAATGTTGAGATCTAAAGAAAGAAGAACTCAGTCCCTTAGATGTTCATAATGAAATGCGATCATTACCGCAATCATTACAGGTCTGTAAATTGACTCATCACTGTTCTTCCACGATATATATGTAAAAAAAGACAAACAGAGATATGTAGTTGCTCAAGTTATGCTCCCAAATCGATATCATGCTGGAATGATTAGGGAAGATATATATAAAAAAAGGAGAGTAACACGATTGGTTATTGCTTCAAGGGAACGAATCGTATGGGAACGAACAAATCCACAAAGACTATCTGATGAAGCCAAATTTCAATTCCGAAATCGAGAGAAAAAACTAAGATCCGAAGAAGACAAAAAAACAGGAGATTTCAAAATCTACACTAACAAAAAGAAACACAAAACTATGAAAATTCCAGAATAATGAAAAAATGTTAACACGTGAATTGAGTATTGAATAGAAGACTTCAATCGATTGATTTATAAAGAGGGGTTTGGTCGGGATCGACGGTGGGGATGTAAGTCTCAGGAACGTTGATGAACGGTTCAAGATCTTCTACGCTGACACTGGGAAAACCCTAGTAAGAGCCCATTGATTGTATTTTTCAACAAGCCCAATTAAGGAATAGTATGAAGCCTGTAATGTTTTTTTTTGTTTGGGTCGTTTATTAGAATGAAAATGGGAAAATCGCATAAAAAACGTTTATTTTTGCATGTTTATGATCTCCCGGGGCGGATCAACATGTTTCAAGGAGGTGGCAGCTGCCACCACTTACAAAAATAATTATTAGTATTTATTTAAAAAAAATATTATGCTACCACTAAAAAACTAAAAATTGCATCACACAATTTTTATTTTTTTTTGGTTTAAGTCCAAAAATCCACCTTATAAATTATTATGTTATATTTTTGTTTCTATTGATTATATTTTCTACATCCACCACTCACCGCCTTTTTTTGTTTGTTTTTGTTATAACTGTAAATATCATTAAAGGAATGAATGTGAGGCTTTAGAAAAAACTTAGACCTATATACTTGTTATCTTGGCAAAACAAAATAAAAAATAAAGAACAAAATGCTTAGGTCTTTGAACTTGCGCATTTGCCTTCTTGCGGAGATGGAGTTGCGAACCGAGCTGTAGATATCCTTGAAGACCGTTGCTGGGGGAACAGTATGCGAGTTGAAGAGAAGGTTAAGGCGCTGCCGCCAAATGGAATAAATTGTCACCTGGGCCACAAGTCTGCTGAGGGTAAGAGGAGAAAGACACTGCGTTTGTCCAGGCTGAGAGAGAGAGTCCCAAGAGCTGAAAGCTGTTTGCGATAAACCGAGCCTTTTTTCATTAGGTATTGCCTTTTTTAATTAGGTATTTTGAGATCACAGAAGTCTTGAAGTTTACTGTTGTGATAGGTATTTTGCATGTTTAATCGATTATGTTCTTCTTCTTCACGCGATTCCCTTTCTATGGGTTTCATCCCGGTAAGAAGATAAAACTCTAAATTCCGAATCTTTTTAAAAATCTTTATGCAAGTATTGATTTTGAGCTTGAAGTTTGGTTTTATTTATTTCAATTCGAATAAAGGAAATAATTCGAAAAAAGAATGGAGGCAAAAGTCGACATCACCATCATCATCATGAGCTTCTCATCAAAGTTATTCTCAATATGAACCACATGGCTACTGTAGGACCAAAATTTTACACTACAGACAGGAATGATTTAATCACGATAATAATAA
>PKML01017682.1:58520-73218 GCA_002933935.1 Eutrema yunnanense | reverse complement strand
TATAAAATTACCTCATTTACCACATGGTGCTATCATGTATTAAAAAAATAGTTGTCCTCTTTATTCTAGTAGTTTTTTCGAATTTTTTTAATTTTTGGAACTTAAAAAAACAAAAAATTAATATTTTTCCCTGTCTTAAATTATTTTCAAACTTTTTAAATTTCTGGTTGTTGGAAATTTTGTTAAATTTCTTATTAGGTACATGATTGGAACTAGAACTTGTGTTTGTAGATACTTTCACGGTTTAGTAATAATTTCGGTACTACTGGAGTTACTAGGTACTATTATGAACAAAAATACTTATAGTTGTACCCTTTTATTTTAGTAGTACTTTCACAACACATTATTAAACAAAAAATAATATAAAATTACCTCATTTAACACATGGCGCCGTCATTTATTAAAAAATAATATAAATTTCGTCATAGTAGTACCCATTATTTCAGTAGTACTAAGATGTACATAGTTGTACAACCCCATACTTTCTGGTTTATTTAGTAGTACTTAGGTCAAATTATATTTTTTATAGTAGTACTTATGATATTAGATAATTGAAGTACATTTACTAGAGTTTCATATAAAAAAATATCTTAAAATACTTTGTTTGGTTGTTTCTCATAACAATGAGGTTAGTACTCACACATTAACCATAAAAGTATAAGATGGTTTTAGTTAACATAAGAAATTCTGTATCTAATAACCATATATTTTTTGCATAATTTAGATGTCTAATAAGAATATTTGTATCTAGTAATCAATGTTTTGTATATATAATTACATAAGATTTTTGGTTTTTTTTTTGGGCAACGGTTTTTTACTTAGTTATACCATAGTTGTACTAGTTGTACCAAAACAGAATATGCGGAAATGAGTTACGGCTATCTCTTCCTCTTCCTCGATGTTCTCGTATTGATGGGAACCTAGTTATTTGAGTTCTTCCTTTTTTTCTTGATTTAATAGGGAGGTAAGATAAGACACACATATCTCGGATATGGTAAAGAACCATCCAGTCAGACTTATGGGTACTGAATAAATCGTCCTGCAATACGCCAATGACCATTGCAAAACTTTTGTATATAATTATATTAATACTCGAGTTGTATCAGTAATACCAGTTCTCTAATATATACCATTTGATCTCAATAATATTAGTTGCCTCATTAGTACCAATTGTCTCAGTAGTACCAGTTGCCTCAGTAGTACCAGTTACCTCAGTAGTACCAGTTGCCTCAGTAGTACCAGTTGTCTCGGTAATACCTAGTTTTGTCACAGTAATACCAGTTGACTCAATAATACCCAATTTTGTTAAGATACATCAATAATAAGATATCGCAAGTCGTCTTAGTAATACTAGTTAGCCGAACCCGAATCGGAACCGACCCAAAATATCCGAACCGAAACCATTTCGGTTCCTATTTATGTCCAAAACCCTTCTATCTGAAAGATCCGGAACCGAACCAAATCGATCGGGTACCCGAGAACCAAACGCATATATATTTTCTTTAGTTTTTTGGGTATATTTTTGGGTTTTTGAGTATATTATTTTCGGGTTTTCGGATCCCAAATACCCGAACTGATTAAAATCCGATTTTTTTTTGGGTTTTTCGGTTCTTGAATCTTGGATCCGAACCGAACTGAAACCGAACCGAAACTATTTTCCAAATAATTTGTTTTAATTGATTGATTTTTTTTGTTCAACTATTGAGGGAAATTTTAAAATAAAAAAAAATAAAATTTATTGGTTTTTGTGGGGTCCACGTTTTTTAGTGAGTATAGTATATTGATAAAACAAATATTAAAATAAGAGAGAGAAATGAGGGATAAAGTGACGAAAATTATGGGTTTTGTGGGGTCCATGTTTTTTTAATGAGTATAATATATTGATAAAAACAAGTATTAAAATAATAGAGAGAAATGAGGGGTGAAATGTCGAAAATGAGAATGAGGGTATTGAGATTAAAAAAGGATATTGAGAATTTTTTAATATCAACAGGGACATTTGAGGTTAAGGTCCGAGAAAAGAAGAGGAAGAGTCAAAGGTATAGTCGTAATACGATTGTAACAAGCTCACATGAATCACACGTGCAACCAATGAGAGAGCGACACCTAGTGGACTTAACCATACCGGATTCAACTCTCGAATCCTCGGTTATCTTGAGCCGGTACACTTCAGCTCCTTGAGATACTCTACTTGCCCGAGAGTCTTCAGTACTTAGCTGATCTTGGCTACTACTTCTTCAGTTAATAAGATAATCATCGAGGAAGGCTCTCACTAGCACATCTCTTTGGGGAAATGATGAGTATGTTGTGTTAGACTATGAAGACGAGCTCTCGAGTCTGATTTCTTGCGGCCTTGTCCAAATCATTAATGATGAGAAGAGAATGCCTATAAATGGATCACTTGAGAAGTTGTTAGATAAAGGACAAGTTTCTCTAAGCAAACCATCAATAGTGAGGATCCACTGCTGAAATCATTACACACTCCTGAAGTTTTTGTTAGGCCATGTTCATTTGCTCATCTATATACTCTATCCAGATGGAATTGTAAAATGATGTTCGTTTGGCTGCATTAAACGACTCATCCAAATGAAGTATCTAGATGAATTTTGAAAACTCATCCAAAAAACGGTATATTTTGTTTTCCCGTCAAAAACGTAAAATCTCGTTTTCCGTCAGTAAAACAAAATTGCAGTTTTTCTTATTTTCCCATCGAAAATGTTATTTCGTGTTTTCAGTGCTAAAAAAGTAAATCTTTTTTTATTAGTTTATTTTTAAATTTTATAAAAAAATAATTTATTAAATTTAAATATTTCATGAAAATAAAAATCTATAAATTATAAATTTATATGATGAAATTTCTAATAAAAAATTATATTTCATGAAAATAGAAATTTATAGATGTCATATATAATAATTTGAAAATTATTTAGTTATAAATATTGTTTAGAACAAGAATTAAAATTAATATGATTAAGACTAAAAATATGATTAAATTAAAGCATGATTATTTTAGTCATTTTCTTATTAAAAGTGTTTAGATGATGTACATCTCTATAATATTATTTAAGAAGACATTTTTAAAAATGAACTTTGTTTTGTAAGTTATTACATGAAATGCCATTACAAATAACAAAGAATAATTGAAATAGGAAAAGATATAATAGTCTTTTAAAATTATTGATTAGAGTATGGAATGTATATATTTTGCATTAAAGATGTTATTTATTATTTATTTTCTTAATTATTTTTAATACTATATATTTTAAAATAATAATCAATTCATATATATTCAAAAACAACAAAAAATATTCAAAATCTTGCTATATTTTTCACTATAATTTATTATATTTTATTTGAATATATATCAAAACAAAAATTAAAAAATTAGACACAATAAAACTATATTTTTTAAGAGTTCGTAAATTAACCACAAATACTAGAGTCATTTAACACTGTATATTAGAGTTATGTTTTCAATATTATAAGTTTTTACGGATTATCCCGAATAATATTTTAATTAACTACAAAACGGGTTAAATAGACAAATTATTACAAATTGATAGTTTTATATATAATCATTATTTAGCTATATTGTAAATTTTAGATAAAAACAATTTTCTTAAATTTCAAAACAATTTCTTTAAAAAAAATTACTCCGCGCAATAATTATCGCGGGTTAAATCCTAGTTTAGATTAAAATGACCAAACAAACAAAAAAAAGTTCACTCAGATGAATCATCCAAATGAACAATCGAAAATAGAAACGAACATCATTCAAATGCATTATCTAGATGGATCATTTAATTAGATCATTTGGATGCAAATGCCAGATGAGCAAACGAACATGACATTACTTTTGAGTTTTGGCTTAGCCTATTCGCACGGAAAGCCCATATTTTTCTCGTGAGTATTAATCTCAAAGGTGTCCTACTCACGCGGTTTACGACCGCCTCTGCCAATGGTACTGGCGAGGTTATGTTAGATCAAAACTTCTTCAAAGGCACAAACAATTCTCCGGTTTACTTCAGCAAAGCCTCAAAACATAATCTCCAAAGCACAGCCAAGAACGATATTTGCTTTCTCAATGTGAGTTTTTCATTGCTCTCTATAAACTTTATGTTATTCAATCCATACATGAAATGATCCTCAAACCAAAATTGCAGTGTAAATGTGATAAGACTATTCATTGCTCGTGAAAGTAGACATGGAGAAACATGAGCTAGTGTGCAGGATCATCAACTACCTAAAGCAATTCAAAGGGAACATGAGCTACCCATGTCATACTCAGTGAAGAGTGAAGATTCATCATAATACCAATTCAAGATTAAGTGATAACTCTCACGGCTCACTATTCGAACTAGAACTTGAGTGGTGATTTGCTTCTTCATTTGGGATCCATATAAGATGTGATGGTCCTCACTTGGGCCCATATCTGTGATTCATAGTTGCTGTTGAGGATTGATCATCAAGGAAGACAAGAGCCCTTAGAGTTGCAGATGTGAAGTATTATCGAGTTACCATACTAAACTCTTTTCTGTTCTGTATATCTGACTTCTGACGGAAGCAGCACCAACTCCGTTGCTGTCTTTTTCACGTCAGAGACTCTGCCTGGAAACTCTGTATGCTTTATTTCAGATCATGTTTCTTGATCAAGATTTTGAAAAATTGCTCAGCATATCTTAGGTCCCTGCAAAGAAGAAGCTCCTTCTCAATTTCTTAAGGCAATTTGTTAAGAAAAAGACGAAGAAAGGAGCTGAGCTGATGCAGCCAACGCTAAAACACTGCTCGCGTATCGTGTTCTAGCTATTTCATGTAACTGATACATCGGGTAAAGCATTTGGAGCCAACGGCTTGCTCAGCTCCACGATTCCTTCTAGCATCTGCACTACTTTCCCCATAGACGGCCTTTGAGACGGGTGCTTTTGTATGCACCAGAAACTGGCCTGAACCATCCTCCTCACTTGTTCCATATCCACTGTTTCATCTGTGTGAAGACATTTGTCTAAGATTGCTTTACTGTTACCCTTTTCGAATTCCTCGTACGCCCAGTCTGAGAATTTCTTGTGGTTTGTTTCTTCTGAGACTTCAAAATTCCGTCTTCCGCTGACAATCTCTAACAGAACCATTCCATAGCTGTAAACATCAGAGTTTGAAGTTATTGGAAGATTTGCAAGCCATTCTGGGGCTAGATATCCCCTGGTCCCTCTCACACAGCTCAGGTTCCAGTATCTATTGTCGTTCGGTATGAGTTTGGCAAGTCCAAAATCCGACACTTTGGCATTGAAGTTTTCATCCAAGAGAATGTTCTCAGGTTTAATATCGCAGTGTACAATGCAATTAGAACACTCCTCATGGAGGTAAAGAATTGCCTTAGCGGCTCCAAGGGCAATGGAAAACCGGTACTCCCAATTCAACAATCTCCCAGACTCTGCCACGAAAAGGAAGTTGTCGAGCGACCCGTTTTTCATAAACTCATAGACGAGAAGCCTGTGGCGCCCTTGAGAGCAGAAACCTACCAACCTAACCAGATTCAAATGATGTGTACTGCCTATGGTGGCAACCTCCGCTCTAAACTGCTTCTCTCCTTGCTCTATCCCCTCCAATCGTTTCACGGCAATCACGGTTCTGTTTGCGAGCATGCCTTTATACACAGTACCGAAACCTCCAGCCCCAAGCTTCTCCTTGAAACCTTTGGTGCAACGCTGCAGCTCCTTATAAGAAAACCTCATGGGTGCACTAGATGCGTACTCAAGTAAAGTGTGGTGTGATGACAAAGCTCCGAACTTAAGACTATTTCCGCAGCAGCACCACCACAAAGCTCCCTCTATTGCAACCAAACCCACAAGCGTGGCTACGACAACAATAGCAATGATCCACGCACGGATTAGCCAACGTTCGTCACTTTTCTTCACTGTTGTCACAGAAGAATATGGTAAAACTGGTTTACAAACCTTTAAAGAAGAGGTACTAGGAAGTGAAGGGTTCTTGTAGCCACAAACAAAACCAGGTGGCTTAAGAAAACAAACACCAGATCCATCAGCCATTGGAACAGAAGCAACACAGAAACCCCCAACAAGACAATTGACACGGCACGCCTCTATCCCGAGCGTGAAACGCTGAGCAGAGACTTCAGGTTGGTATGTTAAGAACCTAGTGTGCTCCAAATCAAGCATAGCCTCGTTACCATGGCAATCCTCGAGCTCCACTTTTCTCCTACAACCTTTTCTCATACCATTCACATCTATAGGAACAAAATTATCCGATGGACACTCGCATTTTGGACCCGAATCATCATATCTACAAACCCCAAAGCTCCCACAGAACCCAAACACTTGACACTGATCAACAACAGCCACCCATCTCTGCATCTGAATCTCACTGCCTTTAGAAACACTGTAGATTCTCAAATTTCCATCGTCCTCCAGCTTCAAAAACCTAAACACATTGTTTCCTTCTCCGTAATCGCTACTGTAAACAGAAATTTCGCCGCCGTTTGGCAAAGTAGAATCGAGAATCGACGCAACTCCATTAGGTTTCAAAACAAAACTCGGAGACGAGAAATTTGAAATTGAATTCGGATCATCAATAGAGGAATTAAGCCCTTGGTTCCAGTAAACGACGCTATTGTTCCACTTGAGATTCAAATTCCCTTTTTCCGAGAGATGAAACGAGTAAGAACCAGATCGGAGAGACATACCGACTGTGAAATTCTGCGTCGGGACGATAACGTCGCTCGGGTGAGCAAAGGAAGACCACACCGTCAAGTTTCTGTGATTCAGGAGGAAGAAATTTCCAGAATCGTCCAGAGAGGCGGAAGAAACTCCTTGATTGTCGCTGCCGGAGTCCCAAATAGTAGCGCCGGAGCCGTTAAAGAGTCGGAGGGAGCCAGAACGGAGAAGGCGTAGAGATCCACCGGAATCGACGGTTCCGGCTGACCAGATAGGAACAGTGTTGGAGAACACGACGGCGGAGAGGTAGGAGCCGGGAGTTGCGGCGGGAATGAAGGATACAGAGAAGGCGGAGCTGGGAGAATACCATGAGTGGTTGCGATTTGAGGCGTGAAGAGCAGATCCGAGTGGTATGGTTAGAGAAGAAGAGAAATCGAGACAAAGAAGAAGAAGAAATAGTTGCAGAAACGCAGATACGAGTGGTATCGCCATTGTTGTGTAAGTAGTGTTCTTGTGACGCTCTCTCACTTTATACAACAATGGAAAATGAAAGAAGGCGCGTAAGTACAAAGCTTATTAGCTTTTTTTTTTTTTTTTTTTTTTNTATAAAATAACTAGAATTGTTCGGAAATCCAAACAGGTGACATCTGAATTTACATACAAAATATCATAAGGGTAAACTCGAATACTTGTACTAACGTGTCTCCGTTGTATTCTTTGCGTTTGGAATAAATAAAAAGGTTTAAACAATTTGTGAAAATCTGCATATTTTAGTGTTTAAACTTTAAAGATATATTTGGAAACTTTTAAACAACCAATTAAAAAACAAAACGGTAGAATGTTGAATCTTCCAACAAAAACAATAAATATACGAAATAATTTGGTGAAGATTTGCTTTTTCCTTGTATGTTTTGCAGCGAGGAATTAACTAATGATGATAGCAATATTGTAATACTTTTGAAATTTCAACTTTATCAAATATCATAAGGGTAAACTCGAATACTTGTGCGTTTGGGTCCAACTTCGGGTTTGGGTCGGGTATTTTGGGTTTTCGGGTTTAGGCTTACATGGCATGTTTGGGTATTTTAAACCATCGGATCGGGTTCGGTTCGGTACTAATCGGGTTCAGTTCGGATTCGGTTATAACCGAAATAACTATTGTTTCGGGTAAGTTCGGGTATTTTTACCCATACTATGAAAAAAAACCTCGAAATACCCGTAAACAAGTCCTCATAATTCAACAAAACAAATCCATAAATTTGTCGCGTTCGGGTTCGGGTACAGTTAAAATGTCCAGTCCTAGGTATAACAAAGGGGGTTAATTGGTTATTTCGGGTAATTCGTGTTTCGGTTCGATTCGGGTATTATCCGAAACCCGAAGTACTTAGACCCTAAGACATGTTCGGATATTTTTCTAGTTCGGATCGGGTTCGGATATGGGTTTTTAGGGTCGGATTTGAGTTCGGGTACGGTTAAAACGTCCTACCCTAATTGGCTCATGTTGGTATCATTTTGTCATTTGCTAATTATTATGAATCATACATAATTGAGTGTTTTTTTTTTTGTTTACCAAAAATTTAGAGTGTAGATACCTTTTTCGCTCTTATTTGCAAAATGACACCATGAACCATTTTAATTAGCCAAATACATTCAAGTATGCATGGACGTTTTTTTCAAACTGCATTTGTTATTGTTTTGTTTTTGGTTCGTTTCGATTCAAACTGATAGTTTTTTTTTTTTTTTGGGTGTTAATGTTAAATTTATACCAAAAACTGAACGTTACTTACAAAAGAACCCATTTTCACCCGAAGGAGAATTACATAACTGGAATGAAAATACAGCTATCATGGAAGTATGAAACAACCAAAATAAAATTTAAGGAGAGATGGACTAGCAAACGGGTCATTCGATAGATGAGACGGTTCCGCATTGTACGGTTGATAGTTACTTTGAGAGCATCCACTGGAATAGAGATCGCAGTGAAGATTATTGTGTTACGCTCTCTCCAAATCATGTAGATATGATTTGAAGGAGGAGTTTCACAATATAAATATGAGCTGCTCGAGGAGGCCTTTGGATTTGCGCAATCCATGCCATTACTGAGAGAGTATCCAAAGGTGGTGTTGGCCAAATTTGACTTGTAAGGGAGACAAAGATTTTCCGAGAGAACTCGCATTCGAATAAGAGATAATGGTGAGACTCCATACCTGAAGAACATAGCACATAATTTGGAGGGACTGTCATGTGATAAATTGATGAGAGTAAAAACACAAAAGTGTTTAGCAAGAATTATTATTAGACTCTCATAATAATAATGTTACAAGATAGATAAACTTATATAGAGATGAAAGTAACTTAATTTCCTAAACTAATATGGAAATATTAAATTTAATATAAAGCTAAATTTCCTAATCTAAGATATTGGTAAATCCATATTCTTCTTGATTTTCATGTTTTTCATAATCTCGATATGGTCGACCTCATCGATCTCTCATTACCCTTCCGCAAGCTCAAACGTGGTAACACGTGTGAGATTGGACAAATCTTCAAAATATCGGCGTTATACCCGGCCGTCGGGTCAGATCGCGGCGTTATACCCGGTCGTCGGGTCAAATCGGATACAACACCCAGCCGTTGGGTCATCAACGACGTTTATACCCGGTCGTAGGGTCAAATCGGCTACAACACCCAGCCGTTGGGTCATCAACGACGTTTATACCTGGTTGTAAGGTCAAATTGGTTCGATGAAAAATCCATCATGAACACCGTACTAATTCGCGATTGCGAAATCGAAACACAACTCACATTCGCGAGGGCGAGAAGCCGAGAAATCAAATCAAAAGAAGATGTCAAATTTGCGAGGGCGAGAAACATCATCGTCATCACCAAACATGAACGAATCAATCAAAGGTTCATGCTCATAAACCATCGCCATACATGTAACATATGGGATCATGAAATCATAAAGAGAAACACCATCTTCATAACTTGTTCTCCAAGAAACTAGCAATTGTGCTAGCCAGTAGAAATCAATTTGGTCAATCAACGACCGAATCAACAAAACGATCCATCAAAAAAAATAAAAAAATCATGTCTCAAATTTTTTTTTTTCGATCAAAACTAATTATAAAGAAATTTTGTAAGAAAATATCAAAAAAGTTTCGAGATAGAATGAAACAAGGTCAAAGAAAGAAAGAAGATGAAATCGATAGAAAAACATAATCCACTAGGATTAAGATCGAATGCTTTGATACCATGTTAATTTTCATGGGCTTCCAACTCAAAACCAATTGACAATGATTGGATTGGCCCAAGTCCCTTATATACTATTCAATGTCTCTTCCCACTTCCGATGTGGGACAATCTTCACACATTCTCTAGAGATTAAGGCCCATGGCCCATTAATCTCTACCTAATCCCAATATCTCCCCTCGAAATAATGGCTATTCTAGCCATTAATCTTGACAAACCATCAATCCTCGGGTCGGGCGGTTGGGCCTTCTTCTGGGCCGGATTACGGACAGTGTGTTGGGAGATCTCCCATTCGAGGGACTGTCATGCCCCATCCTATAAGTCAGTCCCTTGTCGGGAGCCTTCCAAGATAAATAAGCCAAAGATGGAAGGAGAATCGAAGAACAACTTCTTTAAACCATATCGTAGAGGCCCAAGGGACGGTAGGAGAAGTCTCTCTAAGTTTTTCACATGTGCCTCTTGAGGAGAAACAACCATAATACAAACATGTAGGAGTTCTCCAAAGAAATTTGTCCATACCTAACACATCCGAAGGAATAGACCGAGAATCCAATAGATAAGAACTTGCTCTGCTTGATCAGACCTTGCTCTGCTTGATCAGACCTTTCTTCTCTAAGGCACCAACTTTCATTTGTTATCGCTTCAATCACTTTTGCTTCCTTATGTAATATGAGTTGAGAGGGACCATTTTCACCCGGAAACTAAATCAATGGGCCAAAATCAGTCCAATTATCGAACCAAAATGAGGCATTCCTTCAATATTTCACATCACAACGCAATAACCTTAGGAGAGTCGCTTGAGACACAACAAGCGTCTTATCCTCCATGAGAAGCGGGAACTATTCGGGGAAAGCCAAAAGCTCTTTCTCGAGAAGAGATGCCCATTCACCCAAGCTACCAAAAGCGAGCTCACCCTTGTGAATAAATTCCAGATCATCTTGAGATGGAAAACTGGCTCAAACACCTCTAGTAGCCTTTGGTTTGCAAATATTAGTCCATGCCACACGAGCTGCAGATGTGGTGTTCTTCAACAAAAAAGTTGCACATAGGGAATCAACTTTCTCATATAATTTTTTAGGGTGAACACATACTTGGTTCCAGAACCTAATTTTCACAGCATATGATAAGAACTTGATAGTCCGCCCATGAAGCTTATTTAAGATCTTCTCTATAAAAGGTTGCAAATTTCGTAAACTTAAGCTTTGAGGGGGAGAGGTAAGCCCATATACCTTGTAGGAAAGCTGCCAAACATGGTGCCAAAAGTGATCACTTCTGAGGTTAGAAGAATATTTTCTCCTAAAATTATTCCTTTTAAAAATGCAGCTTAATTAGGGAAGAGTAAGAAAAGGAGGATATGCTTAAGAAGATTGGAAATCCCATTTGATATGACCTTAGCTTATAGACCAGATTGCACAAGCTTATAGGCCGAAAATCAGGTAGCTTACTTGCTTCAGGGATCTGAGGGATCAAAGCCAAAACCATAGAGTTAATGTCCTTCAAGAGCCTGCCATTTCTAAAGAATTCCTTAACTTCAGCCACCAAATAAGGACCCACAATGTTCCAGGAAAGCTCGATAGAACTCAGCAGAAAACCCATCTGGTCCAGGAGTCTTATTCAAAGGCATCTCAAAGAGAATGTTCTTTATTTTCTCTTCAGAAACAGTCTTCAAAAGACTTGTTGAATGGTCGCTTGTACACCGGAAAGGAATGATATCATGAAAATATTCCAAAGAGCAAGGTGAAAACGGCAAATCAATTTCTCCAAGGATGGTTTTGAAATAATCAGAGGCATGATCCTTTGATTCAGAGGTAGACACAGTTTTTCTGTCTAAGGCATCCTTTAAGAAGTATATATGATTCATGGAGTTTCGATGCACAAGCACTTTATGGTAGAAGGAAGAATTTCTATCCCCGAGATGGAGCCATTTTATTCGAGAATTCTACCTTAGGAATTTTTTTATGCTTTAAGGAGATAATGTCATTTTTGTTTGGCTTGATGCTCCTCACCAGCAAGAGTCCCAAAAGGAGAAGTTAGAATTCGCTTTTGAAGATCAAGAACCACAACTTCCTGGATTTTAACCCTCTGAACTAGCCCACTGTAATGAATCTTGTTCAATCTTCGGACATAAGGCTTGAGAAGCTTTAGCGCTCGAATAAGCTTAAATTGCTATGATCCTTGGACTAAAGCTGCCATCCAATTAGAGCTGACATTTTCTGGGTACTGAGTATGATCTATAATATGGTGGAAAACCTAAAACGGTTTTACCACTTTGCAGGCCAGAGAGAGAACTTGGAACATGCAAGGCGCATGATCTGATTGCCTTGCAGCGAAAAATTCAGAGAATGTCATAGGAAATACAGTAGTCCAATTCTCATTAATAAAAGCGTGATCAATCTTCTTAGAAACAGTGGATGAGTCGTTATTATTTCACCAAGAGAAAGGCAAGTCTTTGGATGGAACCTCAAACAAACTTGCATCATGGAGAGCCAAAGCAAAATCATCAATACCCGCAACATCGACATATGAATGAGGGAACACTACAAGAAATGTGGGTATTAATAGCGGCTGTTAAATGCTATGATTCAACTACCATAGCGTTTCCTAAAACGCTCTGACAGCGCCCGTCATTGTAGGCCATGCACTTTAGATAGCGGACTTGACGTACGCTATAGTTAATTAAAGAACAATAGCGTTCTTTTCTCTGCAATTGTTAATATTTATAGTGCTGGGAAATTCTGAGGATTTGATTAAAATCTCCAAGGACTGCCCACGGAGAATGAGCAACTAGAGTATTAGTTTGGAGAAGAGCCAATTCGTCCCATAACTCATGTCTTTGCTCCATTAAATTAAAAGCATAAACAAAATAGACTATCATAGTAACATTTTCAGCTTCAATTAAAACCTCACAAGTAACCATCTGAG
The DNA here is from genome assembly GCA_002933935.1 of Eutrema yunnanense. Classification (NCBI taxonomy): domain Eukaryota; kingdom Viridiplantae; phylum Streptophyta; class Magnoliopsida; order Brassicales; family Brassicaceae; genus Eutrema; species Eutrema yunnanense. The sequence goes on along the minus strand of PKML01017682.1, from coordinate 60,376 downwards.
CCGAGGACTTAAAACACCACCAACGAGACATGAGGATCCCAAACTACCACCACTCTACAAGAACTGTGATTATCAAAGTTACCAAAATACTTCCAACCAGCATGATTTGCTCTCTCAACTCTCTTTGAATTTGCGGGTTGCGTTTCCAAAAAATGTCTTATGGGAAGTAATCCACTCATTTGTCATATCCTAACGAGTATCACTATTTAATCCGCGAACTTTCGAAACAAAATATTTTAATGGGTTATAGGGATTTTGTGGTCTTACAGCCACTCTTTCTATGAGAAACAAGGAAGAAATGTGCATCATATAATTTTGCCCCCATCCACTCTAGGGGCTGTAACTGCTTCTTGCTGAACCACATCTAATTGATATGAGTTAGACTGATGAGTAGAATCAGACTTTTTGCAAGATCCTTGAGCCAAAGTAGAACCAACTTCTTCCTTAATTTGAACCCTCCTGAGATCCTACATGAGGAGAGGAATCAACATCATTAACCCGATAAAGAGGAGCCCGATACCTACCATGTCTAGATATAGAGCGCATTCTCTGATTTGCTCTTCGGATGCGAGAGCCATTTCCTGACTTACTAGCATCTTGCAGAGGATGAGGCTTGCGAGGACAATGAGAAGTTGCATGACCAAAGTTATTGCAATCAACACATTGAGGAGGAAGTCATGGATAAGAAACATCAATCTCAAATTCTCTTCCATTACTGTATCATATGATAAGCTTTGAAGGTAGAGTCTTCAACAAGTTTACTTTCACCACAACTTTAGCAACTTCAAAGGATTCCTCCTCTCAATTTTTGGATGGAGGCTTGACTGGTTCTCTAGCACATGTGGCAATTTGACTTAGACTTTTCTTGTTGAAGAGAAGAAAACCCACTCCTCTGAATTCCACAGTAACTACAACATAAGTGAGAGGTGGTTTATCAGGATCAACATCTGGAGAGTAAGGTGCCACAAACATTGCAAATCCATCAATGATCCAGAGATTTATGATGAGGAGAATGGCTCGAGTTCGAGGATTCACCACCCGCATAAGAAATGAACCAGGAACAATACGATGAACCAAAATTGTTGGCCCCGTTCTTGTCCATATTGCGTTAACAACACCAATTACACGACCCATATCTGGAGGTGATATATCATGGTTTTTACCCTATTTAAGCCATGATATAAGTCCTATTTAAGCCATGATATAAGTTCAGGTAATTTGCTCACATGGTATCGATCGATACCCATCGCAGCATGACTATGACACGTGACTTAATGAAGATTTGAAGAACTGCAGATTTGCCCCAGAAGTCTTTAATAATTACAAGAAGCCCCAATTCGTGTTTTAGGTTATAAATAGGATTTTACAGCCACTTGTTTAGGCTAAGCTTTATTTTTCTATACTTTGGTTTGAGAAAAGTCTGAATCTCCCTTCGTCCGAGATCAGATCTTAAAACCTTTTGTTATTCTTATTTTCTATTGATGATTTATTCAAACATGTTGTCTTCAATCTCCATGTCTGAGTAGATCACCTGTTAGGTTTAGGGTTTTCTCATAGGGATTTCTTTGAATGCTAGGTTAATTATCTTATAGGATTCACCATCTGAATTAGTTCTTCACCTTAGGTTGTGTTCAAAGCTTGTTCTAGATTAGCTACCTAGAATATAGATCTTAGGATAATTGATTAGGCACGAGAGTGCGATTAATTACCTGATAGAACCTAGGTGAGCAAATTAATTATTCGCAAAGAGATTTGGTTTAATTAATTTGTGAACATATCAAACCTGAACTTTAAAGCTGATTTAGACTTTAGGATTCGCAAAGAGATTTGGAATTCCTAGGATTTAGATTTAGATA